>JAGKRU010000106.1:0-53795 GCA_022884055.1 Russula griseocarnosa
AAACACACACACACACACACACAGAGGGAGAGATCATGGAAAACATACGAGATTTATCGTCCATCGCCTCGTCACGGATCGGAGCGTATTGATAGCAGTGGGGCGGGACAATAAACCGATTTTGGAACTGGTTCGTCTTTAGAATCGCCAACGCCGCACGCACTGAATCTTTTGCTTTCTCCCACGCTCCTCGAGCTGTTCCAATGTGACTACATCCGGGGGCGTGTCATCGGCATCTATGACCATTACACAAGACGAGAGTTTCTCGAGCAGAGTGTTCAACCCAGAATTCGCCTTCTCTCTAGCGCCAGGGCCTTCTTGTATGCGGCTTTAAACTTCCGCGAGCCTGCTCACTCGTATCAGCGATGACCATTAAATGATGTCGACTAGCACGATGACTGACCTTGGGTACTAGCAGCATTCTCCGCAGAAATGCCTGTCATTTTAGACTGAAATCTCACAGTCCGCTCCCAAAGATCATCCGAGGCCATCACACGAAAGGGCGTACATAAAGGAACAGAAGGAAGACGACAACCAATCACCTTCTCCCCATAGTCGACACAGCGCTGTAGGAACGAAAGGCACAGGTCGCTGTTTGCTGCGAATGCCACATAGACTCGCTGAATAAAAGACTGGCACGATGGCAAACATTTCAATGAGTAGCTCGAGAGGAGGCGCTCCAGTGCTAACGTGAGCGAACCCATAGTGGATGACAGGGAGGAGGCTATCACCCAGATGTCGGCTTCCTGCACATATTCAATCTAAGGACATGCGAGAATGGGGGCAGAAATGGGCAAACCTCAGACGAGCACGCCCTGTCGTGGTGTAGGCTTTGACCATTACTACTGGGTAGCTCATTCTGAACAAGGTGATTTGAATTGACTGGTATGCGAAAATAAGAAATGAGTATACCTTCCAGAACTCAATAGTTTGTTTAAGGTTTGTACGGGTATTCGTCCAGCGTTCGAAATCACTCGGGTGAATACGACGCGTATTGAGGGTTTCAACTGTGCGGGATATCTCCTCCGTCCAGAACTTGTCCAGTTCGATGTAACATCGCCCAATTTCAGTTAGCACAAGGTCGTCCAGCTCTCTGAACAAGGTACGGTCCTGTGGAAGCGGTCGCGAAAGTACTGAAAGTCAAGGTTTCAATATTATGCCCTTAGAGACGACAGGAGGCTGTCTTGCCTGTCGCACGGAGGTTCCTCATGATAGCAGCTGTTCCAGACTCATACAGCCTTTGCAGCTCGGCGGCCTCTCCACGTAACTTCTTTGCCGCTTCCAAGCGCCCCTCCAGTTTGTCCAAAAATTCGCTCTGTTGTTGGATCTCGGTGTCGATGTCAAGCAGATATCTATCGGTATTTCCTTCGCTCAGTTGCAAGAGCTCTATGCAGTGTTCTCGTTGCGTCTTTAACCTAGCGCGTAACGCAATTGCCTGTATTGATAGCTGAGATCGATGTTCTGGGGAGGCGGTGGATGCAAGCTTCTGTAGGCGGTCAATGAACTTGGATAGCTTGTTCATTTTTTTGATCCAGCAAAACAGTGTCGGATGCAATTTATCTGGGGGAGCTGAAATGCGTGACGGGGACGACTGTGATGTAGAGACATGTTTTTGAGTGCCAGTGGAGGAATGCAGTGAGCTGACAACGTTCACAGGTAATCGGTGGATAATCCTTGTACGTGATTAAATAACTAACTTTATATCTGGAGGGACAGGTGGTGCTGCGGATATATTTTCTTGAGTTGGTAGCACTGTATTGACTGTGTCACACTGAGGCTGACCAAAGTATTGCCAGTCACATGACTGTGACCCAGCGGACTTGGTCGGCGACGGAGATGGCCGAGGCGTTGTAGCGCTATGGACAATCGACTGGCGAGTCGCCACCGTCAATTCGGAATGCTGCAACCATTTGTGCTGCCCTGACGCGAGCAATTCTAGTCCAATTGCGCCGTGGGCGCCAGAATATTGATAGTGAAGAACTACAGCTCGACGGAATATGGTAATAGGATCTCAGAGGGCCCGAGAGGGGGAAAGGACGTACGAAGTTTGTCTATGTTCCTGTATCGCCGCCGACAATTGCCAACGTTACAGGCGAAGCGGCGTAGTCGAGGTTCAACTTTTGCGGCAACTTCTGCCTCAAGCTCCACTTGATGTTGTTCGCCTTCTATGATCTGCACCCCTGAACAATCAGTCCCGTTTATACCCCTTCTCTGCTTATCATTTCGCGTTGCATCTGAACCTGTATCTGTTTCACCACTGGGAGGTGATGGCCGTCTGACACGATGTTGGCATGTCTGCAAGAGACTGTGGTGACGAGAGAGCTGGCTCAAAACTACCGACTGAGTTTGGCCCACCTCTGCCTTCACCACATCAACTGTAGACGATTTTCGGGACAAGACTGCTGAGCCGCCGCCGCGGCGAACTGGTTACCACGTCACGGTAAATATGCTGTAAGTATGTCCTCTGCGTTACGTTCAACTGCGAACACTTGATTTACTGTACTCCCCTATGGTGTCCTGGCTTTCCGCGATGCCGTGAAAGGCTGGAGAAAGATATAAAGAGGGACAATGCGTTGTGTTCCTTCAGAGAATAGAACACTGGCAGTAGGAGAGCGGGGGCCCCGCCGGGGGAATTACCTTCGAGTTGCCTGTACGTTAAATGGTTATAGAATGCATCCCGATCAGATCTCGAGCCCTGGACATCAGAAGTTGACATAACCCGTCGCAGGATGATTGACACATAGGGTTACTAGTATTAGGGTACTGTATAGAATATACTGCGCTCAGGCTGATCCTTTGATCCACGCGGGGACAGCCGCGCAACACCATGATCACGCATGAGGGAGTGAGGTTGCGCCATCAACACCCTTCACGCATTTCACGCACTCTCCTTGAAGTTACATCTTCACAGGTTCACTGGTCTGGGCACATTCTCTATTCCTGTGTTCTTTGAGTCTCTGGAGGCCAAGTACGGATTAACGCCGCAATCGCTCATATCAACTTCATGACCTCGGGTTGCATTCCGGGTGTAGATCCATCTTTCCTACTTGCAATTGTGTGCCGCGTTTTTTCTCATAGAAATATTACAGTTGCTGAAGAAGAGTTACCTAAAGGGGCTGTGATTATCGATGAATGAGGCCTCGTGGCCACTACATGGTTCTTTGGCCAAGTAATAAAGCGCCCACACAACACCACTTACAAAATACTGTACTCGGAAGAAAAGCAAACAGAGGACACGCCAATTTTATCCGTAGTTACACGCCAAAGCAAGAATATGCATTGTACATGCAGCACTTGCGGGCCTTGGCCCGAGAGTACAGAAACCATCCCGACCGCCGAAAAGCACGCCCATCATCAAGTGGAGCACAGGCACGCCGGCGCACTGGCTGTTACACACAGCCAGCGATAGCACCGCAATCAACGTGTTCTTGGTTCTGTTCATAAATGCTCAGAGCTAGGATAGTTGGTTTCGGAGCGCCGGTTCTCTCCAAGTTGGTGTTAGCTTGGAAGAAGGGTCGCAACCGCGACCATTCTGCCCATCCGCCCCAGGAGAAAGAACGCGAACGATCTGACGACCGATCGTCGCAGCGGCACTCCCCTCTAAGAATAATTGTGGACGATAGATCTCTTTCGTCACCATAACTTCATGCAATGCCAGAACGTCCCTCGGCCGATCAGAGGAGGCACCACCGGCACCGCCAGCGATTAACCACCAGGAGGAGACTCCGTCGTCGTGATTACAGGCCAGCAACCCGTTATCCGTTTCGCCCGCTCCACGAGGGAAGCTTCCTCTGCTGCTGCGGACGACAGACCAGAGCCGGTGTCAGAGTCAGAATCCCAAGACGTATTGTCATCGCCGCCGGGCGGCCGGGGTCATCAGAATCGGTCGCAGCGTCAACGTCCGAGATATTATCTATGACGCGTGTTATCTCTAATTGTACCTTCTCCAGTTGATTAGACCGAAGTTTGCGCAGGCGCTGTAAAAGCCAAAAGCGAGAAGTTCATGTCGTAAGAAGTTAATGCATGCAAAATAAAGTCACGGCAAACGCGCTCACACAATCGATTCGCCAGGAGACCTCCAGCTCCTGGACTCCCTCACGGGATAATGGCTCGCGAGCCCGATGCTCGAAGATGAAAAACTGCCCATTAGCATTCTCCCGCAGCCGGCGATGTAGCGCAATACAATTGCGTCAGTGCTCCATAAGAAGCTGAGACAGCATGCGGCGCAAAATTGTCTTGTTAACGCCAGCCACCCCAAGAGAGAAACAGAAATGGTATGGCACGATTGAACTTGCAATCCGGACCATAGTCATGAACGGTTCGAACCAACGGGTCACCTGTAGAAGAAAAAACCACGACAACCATCATAACAGCGTAGGTAAACTCATTTTGATTTGTCTTTAGAGTGCAGGATGGGTTTGAGTTCATAGCTTGACCAGATCTTTGAATAGACGATGCAATTATCACGGGGTTGAAGCAACCCGCGTAGATCTCTGTGATCTCAAAAATATCCTTCAGACCCAGTTTGGGACCTGCTCAGAGAAGATCCGAGTAAGTTCAAAACGATATGACTTCCAAGAAGTCCTTGCACCGCGTTGTAGTTGCCGTCGGTATTATTAATCGACCCGATCTGAAGGGCAACGCAGCGGTGAGAGTAGGGGTAAAGGTGTGAACGAGAGCGGAGAACAGTAAGTTTGACTGTTGCCATTTTCCCACCAGGCTGGGCTGAACACAAAAGTCAGCAAGGTGACCAGTTTCTTGCAAACTGTACCGGTCGGCTGTCCCTCCCTCCATATTCCCCTGTATCATCGTCCCCACTGTGTCCTTCCTCTCCGAGAATCACCAGACTCTCGTCGTCTACTAGAAGCCAGCCTGACAGCGCTTGCAGCGCATAGGGAACAAGTACTAGTACTCGTAGGTGACTCCCCATCTGCCTCAGTTACTGAAGTGGGAGCATCGCCGCACATTCAGGTCGTCCGCCGTAGGCCGCGAGTCGAGTCGACAGGTGAAGACCTGGGTCTGAGCGTTGGACTACGAGGATACTGCGGGGATACCCTTGAAAAGTATATGTGGACCATGTGCGAGCTTTATCCTGAAGGGAGCGAGGCGCGCCCCATGTCGAAGTGGATTCAAGTCATCGGCACAAGGGACTAAATCGGACTATTGTATAGCTCCAGTCCGTCGAGACACTGCGGCGATGATACTTAGGCCGGTGGGAGATTTCTTGCGATGACGCGTCGACCCGTTCGATTCGCGTACCATTAATGTAGATGAGAAGTCATGGTAGATGGCACAGCCCTGGGTTGTTCTGGCGAGACCATGCCATCTGGGCTAGGAATTACGTTACGCTCGATGACGGTGCAGTCACGGGAAGCAACAAACTCCATACAGAGTAGCAGAGGTGAACTATTACGAGTGTACAATACGATAGCGATGGTACAAATGCCAAAAAATCGGGCGTGGTGTGAGAGTAGAGTCCTATTCCATGACCTCCTTCCATGTCATCCTCATCATCCTCATCATCATCATAATCATCCATCGATGCATCCGCGTTCGACGGTTGAGACGCATACAGCTGCGACATCCCCTCCGCCTTGATCTGTGCATGAAAAGAAGGAAAGTCAGCTTACTGCAACCCATCACGACAACAATCAAACGCACCCCATCCCCTTTAAAGCTTGGCATGAGCTCCCAAGTACCATTGAACTCCCCACTGCGATGCAAGGTCGCGATCTCAGACAATACCTCCTTCAAGTACACCTCCGGCTGCTGCGTCTTCTCACGCAAGAGCTTGATGGGCCATTGCTCGCGCTCGCGGAAGAGTGCAAAGAGCGCATCGAGCAGTTGATTGCGAGGCATACGCGTCATGCGTTCGTTCTGGCCCTTTGCCGGTTTGTTCTTTGCACGCTGTAAAAAAAAAAGGCCGACCTGTGAAGAGGAGATAGGCAGACAGAAATGTTCTACTTACCGCAATGTCGGCGAAACCAGCAGCAGATGTGATGCCGCTGCTGAGCATCTTCCCACCACCGCGCCCGGCACGAGCCCCATCCATCAACCCAACACGCATCGATCTCTCATTAGCAGCAGCACCACGCTCCATAAGACGACGCTCGTATCGCCCTGTCATGCGCGGACGCAGATTACACTCGTGTTTGATCTGCCCCGTCATGATAGTCGTGCGGGCCCGTCCCGCGCCCGATGGAGCTTTCGCGCGCTCAGCAACGACGACTTGATTCTCTACATTCTGATTGACCATGTCCAATTCGTAGATGTCTTCGTCTCCGTCGCTGCCACTGCCATCCTCCGGTGGTACAAATACGACGATTCGCGGTGTTGCGCTCTGTGGCTTGTATATGCGAATCTTAGCCAGTCGGACACCCTCTGTATCAAACTTTGACCAACGCTCCATCAGAAATTTTGGGATCTGGGGGCGTTGAGTTGGACACAGAACACGTCAAAAGAGTGATGATTTTTACATACTTTGACAAGCCAGACTCTGCCATGACCTGATTCGAGCATGAGGTGCTCATCGGGGTCTGGTTGCGAGTCGTCATCATTTTGAGCTCCTACCTCATCAAAAGGTTTCTTCTCATCGTCGACGGTGAGGTCGTCCATAAGAGCAAGAACGAAGAGCACGGCTTAGTCATCCGCTCATCCGAAGGCCTCCCATCAGTTTCCGACTTCCGAACTCCGAGTCCCGCTGAATCACACACTTACCGATACTGACGTGTTCACGGATGTTTGCTAAGCGGATAGTTTAACAGACATTCTATGCAAGGAGTAATGAGTGGGGAGATCGGTCTAGCTACGGTGCTGAGGCATCTATTAATACTAAAAATCCCGATAAAGTGTAACATAGGTAAGACGAGAGTTATCTCATTTTTGTCATCCTGGGTCCAAGGAAGAACTACGCAGTCTGTCGAGGGAGAAGTCAGTCAGACGGCGAGAACAGTGAGATCTGAAAATAACGGACCGCCTCTTTAAGGTAGGTAATAACGTCGTTGCGGTCCTTCTCCTTCTTGAAACCAGCAAAGGCCATGGTCGTACCAGGAATGAACTTGATTTAGAGCGCACGAACAGGAAACACACATTAACGAGATTTGCACGCACAACGCATACGACTGCGGTACATACCTTCTTGGGATTCTGAAGGTACTCGAACAACGTATCCTCGCCCCAGACGATAGCCTTCTTCTGGTTCGCCTCCGTGTATTTGAAACCTGCTGCCTGGCCCGTTTGCCGACCGAACAGACTATTGCCACGTCACAATGAGCATCAGCGCGCCGCGCACCGCAAATAGGAATGGATGGTACGGAATGGACGCACCCATGAAGGTTAGGTCCGACTTTGTGACCTTCGCCCGCACCGACCGTATGGCATTGAGCACAGCGCGTTTTGAAAAGCTGAGCACCAGTCTTCGCGTCACCTTATAGTATTGGTCGTGTATAAGAACAAATTTCCAAGAGCTCTGATTATTGATATTACTTACCGGGAGCGTAAGGCATTGTTGCTGGATGGCGTGAACGAGAAAAAAAAAGTAGAGCTAGCTGGAGAAAAAGGATGCGATCCAGTCGAACGTCGTCACTTAGTTTTATAAAGCGTTCGGCAGTTCGGCAACTCCGGCCTCCCGGATTTACCCGCAACCAATCGGAGTTTTCCCATTGCGTTTGTTTGAATGACATAAGCCGCACTGGCTTCGGCTTCGGCCCTTCTTTCTTTGTTTCTCTGAGTTCCTTCTCCGTTCTAGGTGGGTAACGTGGAGCATCGTGACGGTCTCAAATCCTGAGGGTTTTGATACCAAGTCTCCGAGATCAACCTGGTCAGCCACTCGAAAGGTTCAATTGTCTGCAGCGGGCTCTTTTCTCCGGGTGTCTGGAAGGACATACAATCGACGCCATCACTACCATGACCTTTTGCTGGAAATCGTCACCAAAGTGATATAGACCTTTTGAGAAATGTTGTCGATTTGTACGTGATTCGAGTGACCTACCTGTTCTCTGGCTTTTTACAGGCATGATTCCGACGAGGCAATGGGCTCTAGACACCATTTCTTCCCTCACTTGAGTATGTTGCTCAAGTCCGCTCTATACATGGACTACAATTTGCGTCGTTTTTACATGTTCCTGGAAGATCCAGAGGTACCTTTGAGCTTTGGTAGCCTTCGGCACAGATCCCGAATGATGACGTCGTTTTCTTGCACTTGGTAGAACTGGATACGACGTACTTCTCAGTCCTCCTTTAATGGTCGGGTAAATCCTATAAAGGCGATGTTCCATGTACCTTAAAACTCACTAGTTCTCGCCGCCGTTCTTGCGCTTCAAATTTCAGGATTGGAATGCACTACTGTCTCCCAATCCAGAATTGGAACTTGAACTGGCAGAAGGTGGCATTCGAGATGCGGTGCGTTAGCTTTTGCACGATACAAACGCACGGTGTAGATGTTGGGATGTGCGTTTCCAATCAAGTGTATGGTCCACTACGGGACAATGATACCACGTTCTGCAGAAAAAACGACAATTTGATTGCTCTTGACGTGGGATTTGGACGATCGCTCGCAAGAAAGTAGTCGGATAGCTCGTCTTATTGACACCACGGGTCTGCTAGGGAGGTACAGTATTTCCACGCTACTTCTAGCCAGGATCGGCCATATGGGAGTTTTACGCTCAGTTGCACGGGCGGGGGTTGCAGTTGTCAATGTACTCCCACAAGATCCCGGTCTCGGTGATGCTTGGTTAGGCATTGGCGAGTAACCATTTGTTTCCGACGAGGGATCGACTGGGATGCTAAGAGTATCGGCGGAGGTGTAATCCTGTTCTAAATGCGATTGGGGACCTCTGCATTGCGTGCAGTGCTAGAATTCATATACCTTCTTGGTTGCCCTCTATCATTTGGCTGGTTGCGTTGATGTTTTCATTTGAAGCGTATCTGGGCTGCGTCATCACGACACTTCTCAAAGCTAATCCAATGACACTGGTCTCCACGCGCAGCATATACTGTACACTTGATCTCAACTGAAATGCGATTCTCACACGGACTCACGAAGCGATCTATTTCCGTAATTTTGAGAGAATGCGAAGGGTATTACACACAATGTTACTACAGGGAATGATGGTGATGGTGACGGTGATCTACGAATGATTAATGATTTGGAAAAAAACTTGCCCAGATGAAAAACGGATGGTCATGACTTGGACTTCTTTAGTTATTGTAAGGCCCTTGATTCTTCCCTTCACATACACGTCCTCCAGACACACGTTGTCCAGTCTCTTATCGCCCATCTTGAACGACTCCACCAGCGCGCCTGCTTCAAATGGAGGCACCGACGCGTCTCTAGTCCCAACCGTAATATGCAGTCATCCACGGAGCTCAGGATCGAGCGTGGACAAAAAACTCGAACCTTCTTGTCCACCGTCCTCAGGATCGTCCATGCGCAATTCTTCAACTGTCATTGCCATCACACGCTTATCCGCCACCACATGCCCCAAACGAGCGCGAAACAACGGCGGGGTAGGGAGCGCATACAGCGCAGAACAGCGCTCCCACAACGTAAGCTGATCTGGAAGATACTTTCCATGCACGACCGTAACGTGCGGCTGGCGCGTGACGCGTTTGTTCTCCTTGAGTACGTCCCAAAACCCGCGTAAGCATCCTCCTCCCTCTTTCCGACGAGAAATATTGCCTCCAGCGTCTCTACGATGAGCAGGTTTTGCCTTGGTCTTTGCCTTCTTGGGGCTCGTGGCATGCGCAGGCATGTACCCGCGCACTTTGGCGAGAGCCGCGCCGACACGCTCCGCGTCTGGGCGAGGCAGCCCAAGCTCGCGCACGATGTCATCGATAGCACGCGCAAGCGAGTGTTCCAAATCTTCACCTATGCCCATCTCGATCGTCGCACCCGCCTTACTTTCGTTCAATGTCTCGGTGCTCTTCAGGAGCATCCACACAACGTCCTCATGCGATTTGTCGGTTGTGTCTCCGTAGAGGGTCTGGTGGTTAGCGCCTCGCGTGAGAATGCGGTCCGAACATATGCTGTGAATTTCAGCGTATGGCCGATCGAGGGATCAGTTAAGTGCGAGTAGGCAGACGGGCGGGTGCATATCCTTGACAACGCCCCTCAGGTCTTCACGGTGTTTGGGGAGGTAATTGTTTCTAGAATTACCCGAAGTCCCTCGTTAGCGAGGCTGAGGGCATCACTTACTTATCAGCAATAACGACATCATGGTCTCGCAAGGGTTTCTTGACATTCTGAAAGAATACGGGTGCAGGCTTTTTGGCCCTGACATCATCGCTCTGTGTGTCCAATGTTTTGTCTTGGTGGAGTTCGAGGTAAGTCTACGTTACGAGTAGACTAAGGATGCGACGTACCAACGGGAACCGCGATGGGCATTCTTACCAAATTCTTTACCCGTGTAGCCTCTTTGTCAGCTTGGTCTTCGTCTCCCAAGAACCGTTCGCGTGTGGCAATGATCCCATGTTCCTTCGTGTAGCCCTCGAAAACGCTTGGGTTTCTCTTGATCTCACTTTTCACTCATGCGACGTATGTCTTAGTTTCTGGGCGCGCCATCTTGTTCTTCGGACGTACTCTCGCCCTTTGATAAGAGCGACTTTGTGATCTCTTGCCAGTCGCGGTACATCATGTAAGGCTCGTCAAACTTGATTTTGAAAAAAAAAAAAAGTGGAACCGAGGGAGTACGGCGACGCGTCGGCAGGTGCCCCTCCTTTGGTGGGGGGCAGGCTGACGATCGTGCGTACGACGAAACCCTCAGCGCCTCATTATTCCACTTTCCATTACGGCCAATTTCTTCCGTAAACGCTTTGACTTTCGAAATGGACGGTAGTTCGTAGGATGGGGTGACGAGGAACCCCCACGCGCGTGTGCAAACGCGTCTACGATCGCAGTCGACTGAGTCTTGAAGTTCTTAGAACACTCGTTAAGGCCGTGTAGATGTAGACCTGTCTTTTCGGCGGAGTAGGGAAGGACGTGTTCCTCGAAGGTATCATCGTAGAGCTGCAGATAATGAAGTCACGATCGGCGTATGATAATGGGGGTAACTCACCTCGGCTACCGCAGTCCAATTCTCCCCCCATAGTACTTTGGCGAGTCCCTCTGTTGTCTGCCCTACCTGTCCAAGATGACGACGGAGCCAACGCTCGCCAGCCTGAGTATGGCTTTCAAAACGCCCTGGACGGGTCCCAAGGAATGCTTTGACATGATAAGAATTTGAGAGGGAGAGAGTGCAGCGATTGAGACGATGCATCCGTTTGACTCGAGTGTGAGAGTGTATGGCGGTTTTGTGTGAGCTTCTAGAGATGACCACTTGAGAAAGGGAAGAAAAGTGAGAAAAACTTATCATATCCTCTTGCGGCGATTCGATACCGTGGACCTCCTCCTCCTCCCTTCTCTTCCAAGGAAAAAAGACCTCGTGCGAGAGTCGGGAACGGCGATGGGATGTCGTAGTACTTCCACTCGTTCATCTTCCGGCATTCGACCGTGATTTCTGGGACCATAGGCACAACATACTTGATCGGTTTGACAATTTTGGGTGATTTTTTGTTGAGGTCTGCAATAAGCTGGGAATCATCCCACGAGAAAGGTTAGAGGCCATGACAGGTGGTGGGTGCAAGTTGATCCTCAAGATCTAACACTGTGCGGCATACGCATTGCCTGGAACGAGACAGACAGTGCACAGTCTTCAAGAGACCAGAACAAAGTTAGTTGTGTCAGGAAATAGTTCGACTGCGTAAATTATGCGTGGGAGTGGACCACTGGCACTGGATGAAGCTCTATAAAGTGCCACATCGTTACGCTGTTGCTATGGCTTCGTTGGTTACAGCGGGCGCCAAGTTGAAATGAAAAACGTTTCGCAGTGCTCAGCAAAGGTTCACCGTTCGATTCTCAAGCTTCGAGCTTTAAGTTACCCAATCGACCCTGGAAAGTTGTACCATTGAATATGGTGACGGATGCCCCCCGTTCACGCAGCCCAGATATTGAGCTGGGAACATACACTTCGCAGCAATTGGGTCGACCAAGTCGACTAGGTTTCGTCACTCCCCAACCTACCCGACGACACGCGTTCGATTCTATAAAACCACCCTCAGATCCAGGTCCGAACTCTTCTTTACCAAGTTACTCCTACGACGCTGCTCTCCACCATGCCAAGGTCCAATCATCCCCAGACCCCTCGCGACCCCTACCTCCCTCTACTTTGCCAGAGACGGATACTCTCGTAGGCGATGCCCACCCAAACATCGTTGATGGGAACTATGGCGACCCCTCCGACAAGCTGTTTTCTGTCTACCTTGCGCAGGCGGACAAATTTGATAAGGAGCAGTCAGAGAGCTGGAAAGGAGACACCGAAGGGATCCTCGTCTTTGTATGTCGTCGGAACATACTTTTCTTGGCACCACTGACTTGCTTTAAACATGTCAGACTGGTCTCTTCTCTGCTACGGTGGCGGCGTTCCTCATTGAGAGCTATAAGCAGTTGCAGCCCAGCTCAAGCGACACAGTCATCCTTCTCCTCTCGCAGATCTCACAACAACTCGCTGCCCTCTCCAGTGGTTCTTCCATCTCCATTCCATCCGGCCTGCCAGGCCAGGATTTTCAACCATCAAGCTCGGCCGTCCGAGTGAACAGTTTATGGTTTATCAGCCTCGTGCTAAGCTTGACGTGCGCCCTTTTGGCTACGTTAATGCAACAGTGGGTGCGCCGATATCTCCAAGCCTCTCAGCGTTGGTACGCCCCATACAAGCGTGCTCGGATACGAGCCTTTTTTGCTGAAGGTATCGAGCGATTCGGTCTTCCAGTTGCTGTCGATGCCCTCCCGGCCCTTCTCCATGTCTCGGTCTTCCTCTTCTTTGCTGGTTTGGTCGACTTTTTGATCAATATCAACCATAGCGTCGCGTTTTCCCTTCTCTCTGCCGTGGTGGTCGGGACGTCAGCATACTTTATATTTACAGTACTTCCTCTCATCTACCCAAATTCGCCATACCAGACCCCGCTCACAACCCTTCTTTGGATATCCCAGCAAACGATGCTGCTCATCAGTCTCGACTTGTTTCGGCGTTTTGTCAAGTTCATGTATGAGCACACGGGTATCGTCGTCTGGAAGCTGTACGGCCGCATTCTCTTCAAGCTGGATGATCATTCTAGACGCATCCGTCAGGGTTTCTCACGTAGCCGCGAATCTATTGCATTGAGGCAGCCAACAGAAATGGATTCCCGCGCACTGTCTTGGACCCTCGATGCGCTCGACGAGGACCACGAGCTGGAGCAGTTCGTGGCCGCCATACCGGGATACTACCGCTCGACCACTGTGAGCCCACCCAGGGAGGCCCTCGGGTACCTAACGCACCATGAAAGCCTTGATTCCCCTCTTGAAGCGCGCATCCTTGATCTTCTCTGCCCCCGCGGCACGGCACCAGACGCACCTTCGACATCTAACATAGAGCATAAGCGCCGCATGGTCTGCCTCGAGGCGCTTTATTGCCTCCCAGGGACCGTCACCCGACACCTTCGCGCAGCGGTGCTAGAAGATACTACCCTCTTCTCAAGCGACCCACTCTTTGCATCATCCGAGGCGTGGAATGCGGCCACGTCCATGGCTAAGGATATTCATAGGGACATCGCCTTCGCAGGTCACTGCGTCGCAGCTGTGCTTGTTGCAGCATGGAGGCACGGTTTCGCGGCAGCCCTTCCTGGTCCGCCGCCCGGAGGTGGGAATGGCGTTGGCGTTGGCGCGCTAGCAATGCATTTAGACGTACCGGAAGCTGTTGTGGAGACGTGGATGAACCGCGCGCATAGCGTTATGCTCGCAAGCCTTATCCACCTATTGGAGAATACGCTCGAGGACATACGTGAACACGACGCCACGTACCTCTTGCCCGTTGGGATGCACGTCGTCCCAGCCACTACTATTACTGCCAAACCGACCTCTGTGGGGCGCGCAGTAGCCGCCGGGTACCGGCATCAGCTACTGTACACGACATTGGGTTTGGTGAACAAGTTCAGTCCTGCGGATGCAGCGGAAGAGCTTATAGATGCATTTGTGGGGCTTTGGGGTCGTGTTCAGAGATTGGAGCGAGAGATCCGCGAGCGCGGATATCGCTCGCGTGGATTGGAAATGGTTCTGCGGCGCATGAGGCCCGTTCTTGATAGGATCCCCCTCTCAGACCGGGAAGTGGTGGGCCTGCAGCTGGATGATGACATGCAACTGTACTGAACAAACAGTTTCTGGGGAGCTCTGGATTATTGGCGGCGCTTTTCACCGTACCTTGATCAAGAGAGTGATGATGTGGGTGACTACAGTAGGCGTCGCTAACAGCTCTGTATAACTTGAAGGTTCAGCCAATACGTATTTCATCCAACCTCGGACATCTCTCATAATGTACCCTACCCTCATCTTTTATCCACAGCATGCCACGATTCCCCAAAGTCTGCCACCTGAGCATCGTTCACTAAGTCTACCATTTCTCTCGCAGAAGGCAGAGTAGAATTTTACGTGCCGGGAAAAGGTTGAGAAAATTGCACACGGAGGGAACAGTGGCTGCGGTCCCCACATGGTAGACCCGCTGAGATTATTCTTCTATTGATCGATTGATCGATTGAACCCGCTGGGGTCCGGCCGCCTACTTCTTCCCAGTCACTCTCCCATCCCTGACCATTTCTTCCCGTTGTCATTCTCATCCTCATTTCCTTTTAATCCCCTCGTCCATTGTTCCCACGATCGATGGATGCGCTCTCTAAACCGTCTCGTATCACTCTTCTTCCCCTATTAAACTCCTACCCCCTGGCGATCCTCCCGTGCCTTCACGCTATCCGCATCCACATTATTCCCAGAGCGCGATGGACTGTACATGTCATCGCCACGGTATAATCGAAGGCGACATTAACAAGGATGACTCCTGGGACGAAGAATACCGTGCGTCCTGAGTTGGTGGTGGGAACACACAAACCTTTAAGGCTCGTTCTAGCGAGGAGATGAGGGGCACAGTAGTATCGCCCCTCTCGGTTAAAGCTCGACATGACGACACCATGAAAAGGGTGACTTTGGCGCGTATGATTGGTGAAGTATATCGATCACTGGTTCTGAGCCGTTCACCTTGAGTCATGGCATGCGGTATGGTCGGCAGCCCTTGATACGATGTTCCCAGCGGCTGTGCCACGCGGCAATTTGTGACATTTCTCCAGGTCCCAGATCCCGCAATTTCATCAAAATATATTGCCAGTGGGTGGGACATGGTGTCAACGAGGCACAATTCGGAAAGATAGCTTGTGGTGGCGCACACCCTGAACAGAGAGTAGATGGGGTTGATGATGACCGTTGATCAATATCGATCAATGCCCAGACGCAGGTTGCCCCTGTAAAAAAAAACTAATATAACTCGGGACTACTACGGTGCAATTTTAGAATTTCTGCACGGACGTCCCGGAACGCCTCATGGTAAGTGACAGGGAGGATGTATCGGTAACTTGTCTCATATGCGTCAAACGATATGAAGCGAGGCTCCATGTAGACATGTGTGCCAGTGTGACATGAACCAAAGTATTGATCAATCCGGGGAGAGCTGGAAAGATATTCCATTATTCGCTATTCCACCACTATCGCTAAGGACAAGATCTTCCAACACAGCCAACCATATCGATTTCTCGGAGCATCGACGATACGATGCAACAACAGTCATTCCAATTTACTCGGGAATCCCGTTCACATGGAAATACTGTAATGCTTGGTTGGCGGCTTGGCGCTTAGCAGCAGATTTACTGATGTCTTGCCCCTTGCCGATAGTGACACTTCGGACTGAAGCAGTCGTGTTAACATAGTAAAATGGCAAGGTAGAACAGAATTCACTAACAGGTGTATGTCGCAGTATGTAACGCCTGGTTATCTGGCCCCGTTTGCTGACTTGTTAAGTGCAAATATTGGGTCAAATTTTTCCCCTTGAACCTTTGCAAGTAGTTGTTAAGGTCCACTGAAAGTATTGTGAGCTTGATGTTGGCAAGTAACTTAATTGACTATCATTCGGCGCTTACCTGTGTCACCACCAAACGGCGCTCGTAATCCGCCTGGCAGAGCGGACGAGGACGACTCGCGGGATTGACTAGTGTAGCTAAGGTCAACGTTCTGAGAAGCGGGGCGTGACCATTGGGATTGGGGCCCAATTTGTGTGTCTGTCATGAGTGACATGTCAGGTAAGACATTTTCATACAGAATGCATTACCTACTCCAGTTCTGCGATGTCATTGACAGCATGGCATCAGTAAAACGTCATTTGTCTTAACCCATCTTAATCCGTCTTAAAATGAAAATTAAGTAAAATTAAGTAAAATCTGATTAAGACAGTCGTTGCTTAATTCAGTAGAGTCGATTCCTGAAACCCACTTAATGCACTTATATTAAGTATATTAATCCACTAAGCCACTTTCAGAGAACTTAATTTTCATGAAGATGGTATATTTTGATATCCACATTAGGTAAACGAATAAGGCAAATAAGCATCTAAGCCGCTCTCAGAGAGTTAAGATTTTGTAAAACTGATGTATTTCATAAGCAAATAAGATGACTAAGCACCTAAGGACACGATTGATGCAAACGATATCAAATTACTGTAGAGAAACGACGCTCAGGCTTGCAAGGCTAGCACGGTTTGAATTAGTAAAACCGAGTTGAATCGGCAGGTCAAAAGGGTAAAGGCCATAGAACGTAAAAAATGTCCAATTCAAGTCAAAGTGAGTCATCAATGTCCATGATGCGTAGTATGAACACAGAGAACATCGACGCACTATAACAATAAAATGAAGTAAGCACATGTTGATCAAAAATAACTGAACTTACACCCATCATTAATCTTCATCATCAGAAAGATCAAGAATGCGGCGGCGTGAACCTTCAGGCTCATCGTTGTCCATTGAGAAAGCGCTAGCAGTTGTCAGCGATGACTGAGGACGGTTGATCTTGTAGTATTCATGTGCTTGTGTCCGAATCTTCTGCCGTGACTTCTCACGAAGGTCTTCTCGGATCATAGCAAGGTACTCCATCGTCTTGAGGCCCCAGTTTGCAAAGGAGAAAGCAGTGTCTTTGAATGACTCCTTACCACTTGCCTTGTTGATGGCCTTAGTGAACACGAGAGGCTTGCCGGATTTCTTTGACACCTGAATCATGTCAATTGTGATCGCCCCAATTTTACATAACGTGAGAGCGCGGGCCATCTGTTTATAACGAGCAAAGGTTAGAATTGGCTAACCCGCTACCACCACAAATGAAAAACGTACAGCAGCGGCAGAAAGTGCGAGACCACCACAGGGTATGTTTTCGGCTTCGCTGGGTCCCCAAGTGCTGGAACTTTAACAGTTCCATGAATCGCAGAAAAATGTGCCGCAAAAGTTCTGACTATCAGCGGACTACGGAATGGGCCCGCATACCCCTGTAAAGACACGTTAGTGTACTGCACATATAAAAACAAGAGAACCACCTTTGGATCATCAGAGTTCGTGTTTGAATATATAAAAAAATCATCCTGAAGGGCCACACTGCAAAACGCCTGAATGTCTTCATCGGTCTTGAGCCCAGGATCAGAATTTATTACATCAGCGAGGATGGATACAGCAGACGAAGCAATCACGCTGTGGTATGTATCGCACAAACGTTGGGTTGTCTATTTCCGAGTCAATGTGGGTCATGAAAATAACAGTGAGGTGCTTACAATAGCTATGACGGCGTCATTCATGTTACCGACCTTGGGGGCATTTTTATAAACAACACTCCATATACAGAGCATGGCATTTTCGGCATCCTGATTGGCGATATTCCACGGGTTTGAGGAGAACGCAGTATACCAAAATACCGTAGGAATGAACTTCTTCCGAAAACGACCGTTCTCCATACAACTCTCCGGGAGGTCTTCATTCCGATACTTTTTGGGCCTTCGGATTTCATTGGGCTTCAATCCTTCCTGTTGTTTTAAGCCGCGTTCAACTTTAACAATGCCCTGCCACAATTATAGCGATCAGTGGAGACAGTGTAGATAAAGCAAAGGGCGCACATCGTTAGTGATACGTTTCTTTCCTTTAAAGGGGCTCAGCCTTGCAAATTTGCCTTCAGGACCGTCCAGCTCAAATTCGTCAGCAAGGCCCCCACAAGCGTCGTCATCGTGTTCAAACTCTTCAGTTTCTTCATCTTCAAGGGCAGCAATGACAGTTTTGTTAAGGGTAGGATTCGTTGTCGTCGACTTGAACAGAGTTGTGGACTCGCTCCGAACACTGCCAGTGGAAGGACCAGTGCTACCAGTTTTTGAGGTGTTGACACGAGCTGCGGGTTGAATTTCAACTGCGTTCCTCCAGTTATCGATGACACCAGCAGCCTTCTTTTTTGTACCTTCAGGCTGGGTCCTGCGGAAATAGTAAAAGAGGGTTGTTTCATCCAATGTTAACATGGTAACTGATAGAATGGGGCCACTTACTTATTGAGGACTGCGTCATTGTCATGAGGGCCGGCTAAGTCCGCACTCGCATACGTGCGATAAAGCTTCCTTGCATTACTAACAACAGCATTTTGAACTTTGACCGCATCCCTGAATGATGGCTTGTCAGTACGGGCTTTCTTCTTAACCGGTGTCTCCTCTTCAACAGATAGCGCATCTTCAGCATTGCTGTCCGAACAACTAGGCTGATAGTTATCCACTGGCACAGAATTGGAAGCTGAGCGGGGCCCATCTGAGCTTTCAACCATGAGAACGGGATCGCAAGTGGTACTGCGAGTTTGGCTACGTGTGTTAGGGAGAGCTTGACGGGGAGTCTTGTCATTTTCGTCCTCGTTAATTTGTCTCTCGATGGCAGCAACACGTTCAACTGCCTTCTTCGCTTTGAGGATCGTTGCCTCCTTCGCGGCATCTTCCTTCTCCCTTGCGGCCTTCATTTCCTCCTTGGTACGTCGTTTTCGCTTTGGAACTTCATTGTTACCAGGATGCGTTACTGCATTTTTTGGTCGTGTTGCCATACGGTGGGACACGTCCTTGTCAGCCATGTTTCGGTAGGGGTGGATGTGGTGGGTATATGAGAAGGTAAGTGGGTAGTGAAGGTCGTCAGCGGGATTCAAGTTGATGTGTGACGTGTCAACCAGTGGTGAATTGAACATGAAACATGTTGGACTTAGCGGAATTTCCAACCACGGACTCGGCAGCGGCATGAATACATTTACGAACTCAATTCAGTACCTCCTAGCATGCCTGCTGAAGAGGATGTACATGCTGGATCGCTAGGATCCCACTTCCTGAATCTACAGCAAGCCTTTCTGTCGTATCTTCCGAGTTGCTAGTCAAAGATCCGTCTGGACTGTCCCACTTTTCTTGCAAGGACCTTCTCCCCATTCGTTCACCGGAGATGACATCGCTACTGTTGTCAGCTACCAAGTTGACCCCAAGCACCCTTACGTTGATTCATCCTGCAAGTCCCCGAGCGCCTCCTAGTCCTTCTATCTGAAGGTCTCTGCGCCGGGCAAGAAGGAATGTTGTGACTTCCGTCAGTTATTCCTCGTCGTCTTTCTGTATTCACATGGCGATGAGTTTAGTACTCTAGAGAGCTACTCTAGGTCAATTCACACGCGGTCCACCAATGGCACACTACTCCCAAGCTCATCTTCCGAGCGCTCTCCCAGATCTGAAGGGGAACTGAGTACTACGGAGTCACCAACCACTTCAACCCCATTTAAGACAGCACGTTCTCCCTCTGCATGTTCTTCCTCAATCATGTCCTTCGCATCTCTGCCAAGCATCCCTTTGCTTTACGAGACCACCCTAGTGTGTTCTTTGGAATTGGAAGCCACAAAGAGTGTCTCGGTCGACCCCAAAGAAAGCCACAAAGTTGAGTCTGTGTCCCAGTATATCACAGCACCGGTTTGCGAGAGTGAACCGACGTCCCTGTTTGTAACTGCAGATGTGTGCCCAATAGAAGCGTCGACTGAATACGACGATGCAGAATGTCACTGCAAACTGGAAAAGGTTGTCGTGTCTGAAGGAATTCAGGCTACTGTCCCTGAGCCGATTGAACAAGTCGTTCCACAGGTTGTGGAACGGGTCATTACTGAACCTATCGAAGACGTAGTTCCTGCGCCTGCTGAAGAAGATGTACATGCTGTTCCCCTTCCACCCGTTGGAGAGGAGGTATCGATTCCCATTCTGGAGCCTGTTGTCGCTGTCGAACTTATCGCAGGGCCACCGATAAATGAAATACCCTGAGAGTTCCCTCTCTATCTTCTGCCTTCTCCCACTATCGGCTCCCCTAAAGAGATCACTCTATCTCTGTCTACAACGAGGATCGCCAGGATCCCACTTCCCGAGTCCGTAGCAAGCCTTTCTGGTGACTTGCCTGTAAGATCCGTCCCACCTCCCTTACCAGGACCTTCCCCCATTCGTTCACTGGAGACGCTTCCGATGACATCGCTAATGTCGACGGTCACCGAGTCGACCCCAAGCACCCTTGCAAGTCCTCGAGCGCCTCCTAGCCCTTCTATCCAAGAATCTCTGTGGGCACCCGAAACAGATGACACCTATGAATCATCAATTCTGGCGGCTTCCCCTTCAGTGCAATCCATATCTTTTCCTGAACCCCAAGACATCTCATTTGATACATCTATCTTACGGCCTACCGCCTCCGCGTGCACTTCTCAGGAGCTGAGTTGACTGAGTGTGATTGACGAGAGCCCTTCGAGCGAGTCACCATCAAGTATCTCTTCCTCTTCCTCGTCACCTTCTCCAACTCCGACAGCAATTGTATCTGTATCAGTCTCTGCATCATCTCGGTCCGTTCCTCCTCAGTCCGCTCCCCTTTGTTGCAAGTTCTGTCGTCCACGACAGTGGTAACACCGTCACAGTCTCCTAGACCAACTTCAGTCGCTTTGACTAGGACACCCTCCACGGTTTCGACAGTTTCTTCCATCTCCATAACATAGACATCCTGGAAGGGTCCTTTACTGACTTGGAAGAAGTATCAACGGAGCCATCGCTGTTATCCACACAGATTTCCAGAGCAGTGAGTTTTCGATTAGTCACATGCGACAAGACCTAACGTTACTCCACAGATTTCACCGGCATATGTTCCTTTATCCAGGTCGCCATCAATGCCGACTGCTAGCCCAAGTGTTAGCATGAGTAGCCCTCGTAGTAGTATCCCATCTATCTGCTCCGACTTGATGACCATACCATCAGAGAGCATCAGCAAGATGACACGTGCTAGAGCGACTAGCGTTCCTAGGACGTATTTGGATTGTTAAAACGGATATATATTTGTCAAGGTCTCGGGAGTGAGCTGTCTTCACAGCGACTCAGATGTGCGGATAATTTAACGTACACGTGTGCAGCAGTCGTGCATCACAGCACTAGCATGGTAGAGTTTCTCAGTATGAAAGAAGAGCCCTCTACACACAGTGGACTTATAAGCATCAGTAATAGTATCAGCATGCTCCTTCGTCGATCACAGCACAAATGGCAGTCACAGCCAGTCATCTGGTTCTATTTGTCTCTGCCCCAAAAGCCGTAGCACGCCCCAAAAGCATGCCCGCGAGAGAAGGCCGAGGTTAACGTGAACCGCAGCTGGTGCACACTCACCGATACAGGCTTCCCAGAAAACCCCCCACGATTCACAAGTACAACACTCGGCCTAAGATAATAGACACGCTATGCATCACTGTCACTCGCAAACTCGACTGCTGTTACCCTGCGCGCCGCCTTGCTGGGATTCGCAAGCGACGCACCAGGTCTCTGGGTCATGACGGGCACAGCCACACCTACGAGAAGAAAAAATGACGTTAATTCTCCCATCCTCCCATTTGTAGCAGTCAGCATAAAAAGACCCACGTGAACGAAGTCGATCAACGCTCTCGCCAAGTCCGGATGGCTCACGCTCCGCCGCCAGTGCAACAGCTGCTGTGACGTCAGCCCGGGCCTTGGCAAGCTCGGCTTTGAGCACCCGAACTTCCGCCGTCGTTGTTTCTGAAACCTGTTTTGGTGGTGGTGGTGGGTTTCGCTTGCCCGTGGATTTGCCATGAGACCTTTGAGTACTTTTGGCCTGAGACGTACTGGGCAACCCAGCGTCGTCGTCGTCGTCGTGGATAAAAGGAGAGTTTCTAGGTTTGTGGGAATGCCGTGATGATGTTGAAATGGATGAGGAGATCGTTGGTTGAGTGCGCCTGCGCTTCGCAGGTAGAGCGTCATTATCGACGTCCGAATCCCCTGCATCTTCATGGAGGATGCGGCAGCCGTGAGCTCGAGCATCCTCGGCAATCTATCCGTAAGGCTTAGAGACGACATACGACAGAGGTGAGACCCCCACCCTCGCAAAGTACTCGAATGCAAAGCGTGCTGCACTTTCCTTATCGAGTTCGCTAAGAGCAATGCGAATGGGTTTTTTGGTCTGAGTACCAAGCACGAGCTAAAAGGGGAAAGAATATTTAACAACGGTGATGAGACGAGCGAGAACTACTATTACCTTCATAGGCATATTGAGAGGGAAGGAGAAGGGGAGAAAGGCATGAAAAATGCCAGGGGTGGTCATGGTCGTGGTTGTGGTTGTCGTGCAAGAGCCACGGGTGCTCAATGTGACAAGACTGTGAGGCAGTTGAAGCCGTCTGCGCCTTCATGCAATGGGTCAGCATTTGAGACGACTACGCAGAGGAGGAGAGAGGAGGTTGCAGGGTGGATGGAGAGGGGAATGGGCGCCACACGCGTGAGCAGCAGTGCCAGGGTCGGCTCCATTCTGCCGCACATGCGGGCTAAGTGCACTAAGTCCTTATGGAGGGAGAGGAGAATGGGCGCTGCACGCGGGAGCAGCGGTGCCAGGGTCGGCTCCATTCTGCCATGCATGCAGGCTCAGAGCTCATGGAGGGAGGGAGGGAATGATGATTGCCTTGCCACGCGAACCGATGGCCCGTCCACCTGTACAGCACATTTTAGTCGAATCTAGCCCGGCGGGTTCCCATCCCGCTGACCCCTCCTCCCCATCGCCCAGGCACTCCATCTTCTTTGAGTGATACTATATCATTCTTGTCATCTTATCATTCTGATGACTTCATTGATGGATTCTGGGCCGTTTATTCAACAACCACCTTCTCTGTCATCTACTCCCATATCTTCTTCCCCTCCGTCATCTACAATACAGTCATCTCCGTCAAGCTCTCCCTCATCCAGGATACTCCCTTTCAACTTGACTCCCATATCACAGTCTCCTCCCTCATCGGGCGAATATCTGTCTCGGACTTCCACAGAAGTCACACAACGACCTCCCCCTACCGTATCCCCTACACCGTCAGTGGTCTCGAGCGCGACCGTCAGACCCAGAGCACCTGGCATTAATGCCTTTAGTCTTCCGGCCTGATGCTTGGACTGCGATTACGAAGTACCAGCCCGACGCTTCCCACTGAATTCCTCCAATAAGGCCCTTCACGGTCCCCATTGCTGAACCCTTCATCACACGTGATCTGGGTGGCCGCCAACAACTATCATGTAGAGAGGGAGGCTTCCAAGAACGGGCGTGCCGGCACCGACTCGGAGTCCCCCTTCAGAGACGCATGTTACAAGGCCCGGTAGAGTCCGCCTGGATGACACTGGACCTTTCCTCGACGGAATTCATCAAGTAAGAGGACGGAGGCCATCTGCTCCTTAGGATGGATAGATAGATACGACACAGGCCGCCGAACCTGTGCCTGTGAGTTTGATCTTCTTGCTTCAGTACGCTTATGCATCCTGTAGCCTCCCCCACCTCTCTGTGATCTTCGAGACGCTGGGCGTGCAACCACTCCAGCAATGATGGAGACGCGTCGGTGGTTCCCGCCCGCCCCCAACTGGTATGTAATTTCTGCGGGTTAGTGTGCCCCTTGGCTAACCACATTGCAGCCTACTGCCCCTGGGGCACTACCTCAAGCTGCTCAGCCGGGTGCGGTTCCACCGATGCCACCACCATTTACTCAGGGTGCGCCGATGTCTGAGACATTCTACACGTCCTGTGCAGATGTTCTTGCCTTAATTCCAGGCACAAAAAGAAGTGCGTCCTTCCTTCCCAACTCCGATACCTACGTCTTTCTACTCATTCACTCTAGATTGGCAGACATTGGCGAAGAGGGAGACGTGACGCCAGAGGAGATAAAGGCACTTAGGATGGGATGCAGTACATGGGCACTTCTTCAAGCAATTACGCCGTGCGTCCGACCGTCCTCTCCCTGACCCAGTGAAACCAACTAAACCATCCATCCATCCATCCACTAAACAACTCCACTTTTTCCCCTTATCCAGCGCACGAAAAACCGAACCCCACTCCAACCGTCAGCCAGCGCTCTCCTCTCCGCGAATTCCTACACCCCAACCTCAGCCCTCGCACAAGCAACAATAGCGGTGTCCTGCACGCTGTCGGAGCTCGTCATCGTGCATGAGTGGCTGCATGATACGGCACCCCCGCCTCCACATCCGGACAGGCCTGCGGGGTATTGGCGCTTTACGAAGCATCGCATGACCCAGGGACGGTGGATGGGGAATACCGGTCGCGTGGCAGAGAACGTCGTGCGTGAGATGGACCCTGATGCCGTCGTGTGAGAGGCGGAGATTGGGCGAAGTTTGGCTGGAGATGCGTCCTTTTGCTGCTTTCTTTGTTGACCGGGCTCATTTTCACATTTTTGTTTTGTTTTTAGGGCTATGATAAAGCATTGTCGTATGCCCTGTTTGCGTTTGTGCGCACCGGGAATATCGAGGACGCGGTCAAACTTTGTCGTGATGCGCACCAACCATGGCCTGCCACAAGCATCCGCGGATCTCTTGTCTTCCCGTGGCCTGCGATTTGTGAGTCCCCTTTTCTCGCCATATTGCTATGACCTGAAGCTCAACTATGCTACATTGTCCATTAGCCACAGCATGACAAGACGATGCTGCGGAAGAAGGCGAGGAAGGAGATCCGGACCTCTGGTATGGGAACAAACAGCGCGCATTGATGAAGACAGCTTGCATGCATGCCGCTCTTGATTCCCGTCTGTCGTCCACAGAACACACTTTATACGCCGCGCTTGCGCCGTCCGTCCAGACCTCAACCGTCTTCAAGTCATCCTGTCGCACGTGGGAAGACACACTTTGGGCGACGATTTCTGTTCTATGTGAAGAACAACAGCGAGGCACTTGCGTGGTTGGGTGGGGAATTTTGGGGGCCATCTGGGAGAGAGTTGGGAGGGTGGTGTGGGTGAGCGTGAAGGCGATGGCGATGAAGAGGAGGATGCTTGGCGGGCAGACGGGCGGACAGACGGACGTCGAGCAGGAGTTACAGACCCTTGCTGCTGTGCAGGTTCAAGAGGGCTTGGGTGCTGACAATCCTTTTCATATATCCCAGCTGCACATTATCCTGGACCGTACAGGCGTGTTATTAGACGACTTTGCGTACAGACTACGAGATGGGACCTACAACCCTGAATCATCCGAGTGCGTCCTTCCTTTACCCTTTTGTTATGACCTGGTGATCTCACTGTTGATTATTCCAGGTATCCAATGAGGACACGGCTCTTCTCTCACTTGTGTCTTTACTTACAATTGATCGATATTGCCGTTTCTCCATTGGCCATACAGATCATCCTCGAAGCATATCTTCAAGACAAGTCCTCGAGGCACGTCACTACCCTTATAGTACCCGTCTTACCTCTGACGAGCTGCATTGACAGGGTGCAGGCCAGCGCTCGCTCATCGTTATGTATGCTGGTGCTCTTGGTGACAACGCTGTAGAACATACAATGCTCTTTTCCTAACCTCCCTTGCGCTTTCTGCGTATCCGACGGAGCATTGCACTGCACCTCAATGCTCGTGCGAGCACGGGTTGGACATCTCCCGGGTGGCGATCATCACAGCAGAGCGCACTATCGAGTGATCTCTCAACAGCCTCACTTCGTCCGTCAAGGGCCCATTACCGGATCTGTCCAAGGCAGCGCTCGAGCCCGCGGAAGAGGCAGAGATACTACTTGTTCGATCAATTGAGTGGACGGGTGTCAAGGAAGAGGAAGACACATATGACACGGCACTGGAACGGGTGAATGTTGTCCTGAGGTACCTGCTCTGTGTGTACTTGCTGCCATGACTTACGGCACTGGTGACTATTAGTACGCCCGAAGAGCGTGCGGCAGAATATTTAGATTATCGCCAATTCTTCATTGCCTGGGAAATGCTCGAGCGCGTGACGGAGTTCCAGGCACTGGAGGCTCTCCAAATTTGCTGGAATACGCACACAACAAGGCTCAAGAAGTATGGGGTACATGCTCTTCTCCACCCGTGTTTCTCAAGTAGCTGGATGCAGGACCTGGTGTCTAGTGCGTGAGAACAACAACCACTGGCCGTGGATACCTCGACCCTCTGTTATTGCAGCTCTGTTCCCTCCTACTGTGTTTCTGCGTGCTCTTTTTCTGAGGGTCACATCGTCACCTGCGTGCGTCTTTGTACAGTTTACATATGGAGAGTTAAATAATAAATAATAAATAATGTTTACCATAATCATGCCTCATACCAAAATACGAACTAATTATGCCCCTCACTCACAATCATCGCATCCGTCGCCTTCACAGCTCTGAAGAGAGACATCCCAGAATACGATGTTCCTTTCCGGGCTGTGGACGGTCATTTGGCAACATGGGGGCCTCACACACCATACTCGCAAGAAACACTCCCGTCTATTAGTACAACATCGCCGCTCATCAGCATCCCCCATTTCACCGCCTTCAAGCCCACCAGTTGTGCCATCAGTGCACCGGAGAGTGGGCTCTTATTCCAGCCCTTCGGAAATCTCATCTCCTGGCGACCAAAATGTCACACCTCTTCGAGTCAACAGTCCCAATATCACCGCCACAGTGACACCTCTCAGCAGCCCCAATATCACACCTCTTAACAGTCCCATCCTATCAATCAACAATCCTTTCGATTTCGATATTCAATCAAGTCCACCAGTTCAGGATGGTCATAGTGTTGATTACCATAGCGACCATGATGTGGACCAACAACCGCCAGCGGGCCTTCCACCTAACGCCAACCAAGCCCATGAAAATCCAGTACTGCCAGTGCCACCGTTAACAAAAACACAACACCCAATTATCAATGGTACGAAAGCCTGCAGTATAGACTTACGTAACCAGCTGACTGTCTTCGTATTGATACTAGGCAGGCCTTGCGATGAGAGTGGCAACTTCTTGCCACCAAATACACCGCCTTCTCCGCGTCGCCCTCACACAGATCCAGAAGATTGGACGCCATATGAAAGTCGGGTCCAATTTGAGACAGCCGAGTTCCTCTTCACCCGTAATCAAATGTCGGCAGGCCACATCGACACACTTCTCAACCTCTGGGCTGCGTCGTTACTCGAATACGGTGGTGAACCACCATTCTCAAACCATACTGAGCTGTATGATACCATCGATTCAACACTTTTGGGGATGTTCGTTGGGAAGCATTCAATCTCAAATACGGTGGTGCGTTGCCCGAGAATGAGGTACCAGACTGGATGACATCAGAATACGATGTCTGGTTCCGTGATCCCCATTCTATACTTCGTAATCTTCTCTCCAATCCGGATTTTGACGGGGAATTCGATTATACACCTTATCAAGAATATGACGCGTCTGGAAATCATCGTTTCCAAGACTTCATGTCTGGGAATTGGGCTTGGAAGCAAGCGGTGCGTGTGTTGTTTAATTACATTTACTATCGTTTTTTTAATACTAGCCTCTTAGGATGAAATTGCCAAGGATCCAAATACACATGGCTCTACGTTCGTACCAATTATTCTTGGCAGCGATAAAACCACTGTCTCTGTTGGAACTGGCCATACGGAGTACTATCCTATCTATTGTTCAATTGGAAATATTCATAACAATGTGCGACGTGCACATCGGAACGGCGTGATGCTCTTGGGGTTCCTGGCAATACCTAAAAGTAAGTTAAGGTTCCTCATCACACTGACATGACGGCATTGACTTTACATTTTATCTAGCTGACAAGAGGTATTCTGATGATGTATCATTTCGAAAGTTTCGGCGCCAACTGTTTCATAAGTCACTTGCGACAATCCTCGAGTCCCTCAAGGCTGGAATGACGACACCAGAAGTGATGCGCTGCCCAGATGGTCACTTCAGGCGTGTCATATTCGGACTTGGTCCCTATATTGCTGACTATCCGGAGCAAGCACTCCTTGCGTGCATTGTACAGGGTTGGTGTCCGAAGTAAGCGACTTTGTGTTTGGAGCGTTGTTGTCTGTTCCTCATTCTGTGTCAGGTGCTCTGCAAAGCCGGGTGATCTTGATGGGGAATCAACGCGGCGTACCCGGCAACATTCAGACGTGATAGTCGAAGAATTGGAGCTGGGGATTTTATGGCACGAATATGGGCTTGTTGGTGATATTGTGGTTTGTATTTTCTATTTCCGCTTCATAGTGCAGATTGTTGACATGTTATTCCTCTGGTGCTAACCTTTTTCTGGTAGCCGTTTACCAATGACTTCCCCCGAGCGGACATTCACGAGCTCCTTACGCCCGATCTTCTCCACCAGGTAATCAAAGGAACGTTCAAGGATCATCTCGTTACGTGGGTTCAGGATTACCTTGTTGCTACGCATGGTGCAACACGTTCAAAGGAAATCATGGATGACATTGA
Organism: Russula griseocarnosa; assembly: GCA_022884055.1. Lineage (NCBI taxonomy): Eukaryota > Fungi > Basidiomycota > Agaricomycetes > Russulales > Russulaceae > Russula > Russula griseocarnosa. The sequence goes on from JAGKRU010000106.1 coordinate 28,646, forward strand.
CCACCGGTGCGTTTTAAACGTGTACAAGACTGACTCATTGCTGAGACTAGTACCCAAGCATTGCTGTAGTTGCTCCATTTACTGGATTACGACAGTTTCCAAAAGGTCGTGGATTTAAACAGTGGACTGGAGACGACTCTAAAGCATTAATGAAGGTTTGACCTTCACTTATATTCATATTCTTACGTTGAACAATCTGCAGGTCTATTTACCGGCAATCGAAGGCCATGTGCCTTGTGAAATAGTGCGCACGTTTCGTGCGTTTCTGGAATTCTGCTATATTGCCCGAAGCAACGTTCATGATACTACGACTCTCAAGGCAATGGCTGAAGCACTAGAAAGGTTCCACGAGCACCGCAAGATCTTTCAAGAGTGCGGTGTGCGTCCCGACGGATTTTCCCTTCCTCGGCAACACTCCCTTGTCCATTATGAGTCGTCTATTCGAGCATTTGGTGCCCCAAATGGCATTTGTTCATCCATTACTGAGTCTAAGCACATTAAAGCTGTTAAAGAGCCCTGGCGTCGGTCCAACCGACGTAATCCTCTTGGCCAGATGCTAGTGACAAACCAGCGCCTCGACAAACTTGCAGCATCACGCATCGACTTCAAAGACCGCGGAATGCTTAATGGGACTGCCCTGTCTGACAAACTTCATGCGCTTCGTGAGTACTATATTGAGCATAAAATCACCTCCCTGACAATTGCCATAGAACTTGCAAACAGCCAAAATGATCCACAAGACGTTGCCAGTGCACCATATACTGGTGGTGGTCATGACAATGACGATGGGCAAAATGATGCAGAAGGAGTCGTTCATGGGCCAACAGTTTTGGCCCATGTTGACTTGGCTAAGAGAGTCGGTACGTTATCAGCTTCCAGTGTTTGTTATTGACTAATACTATTAACCCTGATAGCGCGAAGGTGCTCAGCACGTGCGATGGCAACTGAGATAGGCCAACTCGACTTTGTGATGCTCATTCGCCAATTTCTGCACGAGCAACTACACTCAGACTCAGGAGACTCAGATACATACTCCCTCATCTCAGCTGATAGCACACTTAACACCCTTCCCGATTTTCATGATTTGGAGAAGATTTCAATTTACAACTCCGCATCTGCTACGTTTTATGCCCTAGTGACCTGAGTGGTATTGGAGGGATGCGTCGTGAATGTATCCGAGCAGTACAATCATGGCGTAGAGGCCCTCCTCGGTATGATTGTGTTTTTGTTGTCACTGATGATACAGCTGAAGGAATGCAATCCCTTGATGTTGCCCGTGTTCGGCTCCTTTTTTCTTTTACATATGTGGATACATACTATCCTTGTGCCCTGGTGCATTGGTTTTCACGTGTTGGAGATAGCCCGGATGAAGACACAGGTTTATGGATGGTAGAACCAGATCGTAATGCGGTTGATGGTTTACCACATGCTGCTGTTATACATCTTGACACCGTGTTACGCGCCGCCCATTTGATTGGAGTCTATGGCAGTGGCATCCTTCCAAAAGGCCTGTCTGCTACTGATTCTCTAGATGCTTTCCTTTTATTCTATGTAAACAAATTCATTGATAACCACGCATTCTTAATAGCATACTGAATACTTACTAGGCTTGGTTGCCTTAGAATTGCTTTTGTTCGTACACGCATGTCTTAAGTAATAGTAAATTTAACTTAACCTATGGTAAGTACACCTTATTAACTTAAATGCCTTAAAATCACTTTGGCATGAAAAAGTATTAAGTCAATTAAAGGATGCTTTTTCTCTTAATTGTCTTAATTCCGGTTTAAGAAACTTAAGCGCACCTAAGCAGAGTTAAGTGAAATGACGTTTTCCTGATGTGGCTACCTTGACAACAGTCGCAGCCGCATCGGTGTTTGGAACCCTATCAGTTAGGGACACATCTTTGGGTGTGGAAGCTCTTGTAAGAATAAAAGTCGTGATTATATCAAGGTTGACGCACCGTACTTGTTTATCTTCATGTCGGACCTCCGGAGGAGATCCGTCATCACATCTGGTCCGAGAGTTTCGATCGACTACCAACATGAGGGCAGAATGTAATTGCTATTCAAAGTCTACTCACACTGTCACGGCCAAGTCCACCAATTGTTCCCAAATCATTGTCATGAACGAGCACCATATCGCAATCAGTTGCCTTCTGCATGATTCACGTTGAGATCGGGCGTATTTATAGATAGCGAAGACAAGACACCAGGCTAGTATTACTTACCTCGGCAATATAGTCTAATAAGAGGTGAAGAGGATCGCGGTACTTTGAAACATCAGAGACTGAGCAGACCGACAAAAGTCGAACAGAATCCTTTACCTGAGTATTCGCAGGTATTGATATGACTTCCGCGTCTGAATCATGGTCGTACCCCCCTGGATCTGGAGAGGGACCAGCCGCCGCTTCAATACGCCTTGGCAACTTCCAGAACGAACGAACGACACGAAATCCTCGGATAAATACACATTGATTCTCGGGCAGGTTCTATTGAGTACGGATCGTGCCAAAGACATCTTGACCATTTTAAACGGTGTATAAACATACCGCCCCTGGGCCCTCAGGCCCATGGTGTAACACAGCCCCCCGAGCGTTCTCAGGTAAAAATTGAAAGTAGATGCCGGTGTTTGGCTCTTCGACCTTTACTCTAAATGACACGTGTGCGCCAACCTGGCCCCCTAAGAAAGCAATGTTTGTCCAAGACTTTGTTAGATCACAGCCAGTAACCAAAATAATTTCTTCCATGTGTTGGATTCCCATTCCAAGCTCCCGTGCGAAGGCGAACCAGCTGTCGATATGCTTCAGTATCCACCGTTTAAATTCATCCTGTGCTAGAGTGTCTTCGCGCCGAGCCGCTACTGGCAGGGATAATACTGCGGCTCCTCGTGTCCGCTCGTACCTAAACGAGACCTGTCGATACTCGTTTGGGCTGAGATGATATCAGCCATGATTCCCCCATGAAAGATTTAGTGCGAATCACAGTTACATCAGTAAATATCCGAAAAACTTTCTCGCTTTTAGACGCTTTTCGTCACTTTTTTGCTGGCATGCCAGCAAAAAAGCTTGTGCAAGCCAAATAGTACTTGCAAGTAAAAAAGCCGGAGGCACAGATTAACCAAAATGATATATATACGGTATTGCGGTGGCTAAGATAGAAATTCACGACAATGATGATCAACATTATTGTTGACAAAGTAAGAACGGTAAACATCAAGGGAGCTGGAGAAATGTAGTTCCTCGGGTACAAATGACGATCCGAACACAGGAAGAAGATGTGCAGCCCTGGCTATGCAATCAAGATGGATGATCGCAAGTGTGCGGCGTCCACCAATGCCACGTTCAAACTCGGGTGTTACAACCCACATTCCAGTATCCTCGTCCACCTCATCCTTAGGAATAAACCACTCAACCAGGGCGCATGGATAGCGTGTACGACCAGATGTAAAGGAGAAAAAAAGGCGGACCCGTCCGATGGTCATACCCTTCATAGCACCAACGTCTGGACCTGTCTGAACAAAGACGGTGTCATACCGAGCGTATTCGTCTCGCCAACTGGGGTTAGAGCGAATCCTCTCCTGATACATACCACCGGCACCACAGAGATCACTAGGTGCAAAAAACCAGGCCACTGCAGAATGGAAAACATGAATTCGGCCAACAAAGATAGGGCATTGCTCAAGAGGAACATTTTCGCCTGATATGTTGGCATTTGGATACAATTGGTCGTATAAAAAACGGCGCAGGAGCTCCGGGAATCGAGACTGTTTGATGTGAGCTGCTAAAGCTTCGGCCGATGTTGGATATCCTTGTGCTGTGAAGGAAACTTCATTCAATATCAAAATGGAATTATTTAATTGGAATCATACCAGGGAGGCGAGCCAATTCAACAGAAGATAATGACTTCGGACCAGCGACAGGGCCACGATCATCACCCTCATCCATGTGGTCTGCTTCGAGAGTAGCCCGTGGCTGCGGCTGTCCACCGTCCTGAATCATACTAGTGTATGACGCTGTTGTTCCGTCCATCATACCCAGCTGAGTAAAGGCTCTTTGTGCCGCAGCAAGCTTTTCAAGCCGGGAGATAGTTCGCAGCATCTGTATAAGAGCTTTGAAGCGGCTTGAACGTCGCCAAGGCTCCTTGACAGCCTTAATATGTTTTGATTCTGTAATTGAAGAGCATAGCCCATTGGGAGAGCCAAAGAGGCGAATCGAACGAATATAATGGAGAAGTGAATGCTGGCGTGGGAGTGAAATAAATTCTCCCTTCACGCCAGCAGTACCAATAAAGAATCCGCGATGATGATGGAAACGATCGAGCGCATCTTTGAGCTTATCGAGATCGGAGGCTGTGATGGCATTACGGCGCACAATGGAACAAAAATCGAGAAATGCTGACAAGCATTTGACGACAGCAGCAGGAACATGTCCTGCAATAGCACCAAGGTATACCTGCACAGTGAAATTGTCATCAGTAGCGTTAAGCTAATCTGCTGTGCTGAATAAATTTACCTTCATAAGTGCCTTTGAATCGTCGCCTGTCCATTGCAAGAAATCACGGCCATCAGGGAAGCGTCGTAGTCCTGGAAATGCTGGCACAGCTGAAATACTGTAGAACGGAAGAAGACTCAGAGGTAAGGGCAAAAAAGGCTGAACTGCGTAGGGAAGCCATACCGGTGATCAATGTCGGCAATAATCTCTTTCCCATGTGCCTCTCCATGCAACTCCAGCAAATACTCGTTCACCCATAATACGATGTGGTCTTTAAACATCCCTTTAATTACCTGATGAAGAAGATCTGCTGACAGAAGCTCGTAAATGTCGGCCCGCGGGAAACCATATGTGAATGGCTATGTAGGGTGTGTTCAGGGCACAGAAGGGACATGTCAGACAACGAACATACCACAATATCAGCGCGAACACCAAAGTCAGTCCATAATATGCCCGGATCCCAACTGTTGATAAGAAATTCGGTTTTTATTTGACTCCGTAAACGGGCACCCCAGCGTCTAGATTATCGGGCCTTGCATCGCATCTATATGATTAAGTAAATTGTTGATCTGTATACATATTGAAATGCTTACTTCGGACACCACCCCTGGACGATAGCAGCAAGCCACACCTGCTCTGGATAGTCGGCAATATATGGACCTAGTCCATAAATGGCGCGACGGAAATGGCCATCGGGACACCTCACAACCTCTGGTGTTGTCATACCGGCTTTGAGTGGTTGAAAGATTCGAGCCAGGCAGGCGTGATACATCTGTCTGCAAAACACTTGATACTTTGCGGTTTTGCGGTGCTTTTTTGTCGCTAGTTGCGTTACGAATCCAAGTTAGCAAGTTAGTAATTACAGTTAAATTTAAAAAGAAACACGCACTTTTCGGTATAGGACGAAAAGCAACCGGAAGTAGAGCATTGCTGTGAGCTCTTCTTGCGATATTAGATAAGTTTCCGGGTGACATATATACCGGGTGATACTCCTGATGACCTGTTGCTACCGAAACTGTGGTTTTGTCACTTCCAGCTACTACTGGTACAAACATCGCGCCGTGAGTTGTTTCATCTTTTGCAATTTCAACCTGAAAAGGTATTAGTTAAATATATAGAGAATATTACACATTGCTTCGTACCGCTTCAGTCCACGCCCAGTCGGCTGACATAAGATTCGACCATGTCCGCTGATGGTTACTATCAAACTGGCGGTATGGAGATAAGTCGATCTTGTCCTTAAACTCAGTAGTTTCAAGTTGGTGATGAAGGACTTGACGTGAGTCCCGTGTACAAAGCACATACGTCTGTGTCATCCACTTTGGGGGAGTGCCCGGAGGAAGAGGGCCTTGATACCGGACTGTGTGAGTTTTCCAGGGCGACTCACTGTGCTTTATAGCATCGATTGTAGCGTAGAGTTCCTTTGCATTCTTCCATGGGGCAGCCCCATCAAACTCTACAACAGTTGCGGCCCAGAGGTCAAGGGCCTTATTTATCAGGCCGGCAGAGCTCTGTGCCTCAACGAAGTGGTAATGTGCGAAGTCAAATTCGACACGGGAGATAAAAGGATTCCAAGACTCTGGGGTGCCACCGTCTAGAGCCTCAGGGAGAGCCGGGGGACGAGTATACGGTGGAAGATACTCTCCCAACTCGTTGCATGGTTTGGCTGTTTAAACAGTTAGCATATAATTATGACTCAGAATGCACATATATACCTGTTAAATGAGGGTGATACTCATAGGTTGATATTGGGTGGTTGTTGTCACCGTCCAATTCCGGAGTAAACTGTCGATGTGCAGAATTTCGATGCTGCGTTAATCCCCTACTACTTCGACACTCTAGAAAGCAGGTGGGGCAGATATGAGTGGTGTGGCGGTGGTTAAGTGGATTAAACATATTTGAAGACTAGGGGTATACACGACGCAAGTACAGACTGAAAAATGAACCAAATCGTTAGAATTTTTGCTAAGTAGCAACAAGTACAAATAGACGTGCACACACCGCGACATGAAAATAAGTCGAATAAGTCAACTGCCCCACCCGTTTCCCTACCAATACCAGACCAACCTCCAATCGCTTACCCTTCCAACTAAGACCCATCTTTCTAAAACACTCTCATTAACCAATACTCGCACCTTATTATTTCCATCCTTCCACTTAAAACTATACCATGAGCCGCCGTCGCCTTACTCGTTCATATGCCGTCGCCAATCTTGAAGACATGCAACCTGTCATTGCAGTTCCGGCAAAGCATCGAAAGCGATCTCGCAATGCCAACGATACCGAGTCTGATGACGAGGGTACAATGGGCACCTTCCAAGGACCCGAACTGGCCGAACATGGCCAACCAGTTGAAGATAACAAGCTTGACAAGACAGTAGCCCCACCCATCGGCAAGGACGTGGCTAATAGTCCTACTGAGATGGCCATGCGTAAACCTGCTGTTGTAAATCGCAAAGTCGTGCCGCCCAGGTCACCATTACCTTCCAGGGCAACGCGGCCTGTCCACCCCGGAGCTCCTGACATGGTGAAGCCCAAACGGACATCTTTAGAGGTAACTGCAGCTGCTGAGCGAAAGGCTGCCCTTCAGCGTCAAGCAGATGAGCTTGAGCAAAAAAAAATTGATACGCTGGCCGAGATGGAGCTTGAGGAAGAGCTTGCTGAGGAAGAGGAGGAACGTACTGCTGTCTGGAAGCCAGCTAACACAGATAGCCTTGACGACACTGAGGATGTCATTATGCAATTCGAAGACGAAGAGGGCAAAGGCACACGCACTACTGATAACATTTCGGAGTTCAGTCTCACATCTGAGGAAGATGCCCAAGCGATCAAATCAAAGAACGTTGTACCCAAGAAGAAAAGCCAGGTATGTTTCTTCTTACAATGTTGCATGTAATGAACACTGAGATGTCATCAAAAAAGAAAAAGACTAGGGGAATGACTCGAGGAGCCGTAGACAGCGCAAAGGCAAACTTGAAAGCACTTCGTGAGAAGAAAGCGATGGGTGGCACAAGGTTTGTTTGTTTGTTTGTTTGCTTTCTCACGCATGTGGCTAACGATGCGGATAAGCAACAAAAAAAAGCCAAAGACGGCCGACGTTCCCTTAGGTCTTATCTCTAATTGGAAGGCAAAACTATCTGCAGCTGCCCCATGTCCGAGTCAAACATCATCAAAAGTAAAAGCGAAAGCTTCAGCTGAAACCGCTTACCCTTTGGGTGGCCTTGAGGATGAAGACGCATCTGCTGACATCTCAGAAACTCTGGCATTGTCTAAGGACCGTCTTACAGGCAGTCGTAAAAATGATGTGTGTTACTTTTACATCTGATATAGATATTCACTAATGTGGTTTAGTTTGTTCTTATTGACAAGGAAAGCGATAGCGACTCAATGAGTGACTCGGATGACGCTATAGTGATCACTAACACCAAACGCGTATCCCAGGCCCCAGCCAAACTGCTGAAGAGTGCTAAAAAATCTACTAGTTCTGCCAATCCCAAAGCGTCAAAGGCATCAAAGGTGAAGGCTCAACCAGAAAAGACCATCAACGCCGCCAAAACTACCACAAAAGGTTTGGTTCCAACTTCGGCTTCTGACCTTTCAACCTTGCCGGAATTCGCTCGTGCAATCTGGTCGACACATTTCTTGCCAACGCTATATGATTGCTTAGGATGTTCACGCGATCCCTTTGTTATCGATTCTGACATCATCAAGCCCATCCAAGCAATAGTTATTGCTGTGTACCCTGATTCGGAATATAGGGTTGTCGCCCATGACAGGCTTATCACCATGGCATGTAAACATCTACCCCTTCGTACTTTAGCTGACATACATATACTCTACACAGACGAAAGCTCGCCTTAGTGAGAAAAGAGCCTTCTTTGGCCGAGAAGCCATCAAAATCGTGATGGATTTCTTTAAAGGTGATGACTACACCAACAAACCCAAGGCCATTGCAAATTATGCAAAATGGGCCGTCAGAGGTGATGGCCCGGCTCTATTTGGCAACCTGACACCCATGGAATGTCCCGCTCCTAAAGGTACTGATGGATATATTGTACGCTTTCTACGCTTGAATGTTCCCCTTGCGTCCATTAACGACTTAATGATGATTTCTAGAAGCCGAAGGGCATTTTTGAGAGCACTTTCATCATCCAACTACTTAGCCAGTATCTCAAATGGTGCATAGGTTCGTGCTATGACTATGGTCGGCCTATTGGTGCCCTTTCAATGGCAGCCGCAGGAGTAAGTGAACATTTGTGTAGCATCGCACATTATTCTAATTCATAGGATATATAGGTCGAACGTGCCTTTTTCATGTTTTCCACCGGCATGCGAACAGATATTGGTCACTTCTCCAAGGATATTGTCGGTACCGTTGTCGGGGAATTCCTCTACCTTGCTAGGCAACTCACTGATCACCGATGGAATCTAATCATGAATCTGTGTGGTGAGCTTGAGGATGCGCCAACCCTCGTAATGCATTCAGTACGACAGGTGAACCGCCGAGCGCTGTATGAGCTGAGCAGCTCCGTGAAGGGGTCAGACGTTGAGTGAGAGACCATATATAGTACGTTCACCCAGCACCATAGCATTGTTCCAAAACTAATGTCATCCAGTTGGCAGCCCAAGCTTACCAGGATCCGGCCAATACACCATAACGAAGACCTTTTCGATGCTCGATTCCACTGATCAACGGACACAGTACATATTTCCTTAAATCCTCGCTTGCGCTCTTCATTACAGTATATGCCCATCTGTCCGAGTTTGGCTATGCGTTCCATATTACTTTACAACTACCTTTAAACCATCTTCATACAAATCCATTCAATTGAGGTATTTGCCCGAGCGGGCTACCCTAGAATCCCTAGATATTCGGCTACGAATTGCAATTGATTTTTGACTTGTGACAGCTTGCATACTTGCAATAGCTTGCAACCACTTTTGAAAAAAAAAATCATTAAGCTTTCGGAAATTTAGACCTAGCTGGCAAGCTTTTCAAGTTTCAGACTTTTTTGGACTTTTTTGGACTTTTATGGACTTTTAGGGGTTGTACAAGCTCGTAAAAGTGCCGAAAAGAAATTTGTAGGAATACTGATGTGTATGATTTGCAGGCTTGCCGTTATCTCCACGTCATCCAATAGTGGGTTACTGAAAAGTGAAAACTATTCTTGTGCCAACCTCGCAGCCTAAAGCATGATGCTTGTACTGTACAGCGGGCCAAGTTGAAACGAAAAACGGTCGCAGTGCTCAGGAAAGGTTCACCGTTCGATTCTCAAGCTTCGGGCTTAAAGTTTCTCAATCGACCCTGGAAAGTTGTACCATTGAATATGGTGACGGACGCCCCCCGTTCACACAGTCCAGATATTGAGCTGGGAACATACACTTCGCAACAATTGGGTCGACCAAATTGACTAGGTTTCGTCACTCCCCAACCTACCCGAGTAACCCGACGACACGCGTTCGATTCTATAAAACCACCCTCAGATCCAGGTCCGAACTCTTCTTTACCAAGTTACTCCTACGATGCTGTTCTCCACCATGCCAAGGTCCAATCACCCTCAGACCCCTCGCGACCCCTTCCTCCAACTACTGTGCCAGAGACGGATACTCTCGCAGGCGATGCACACCCAAACATCGTTGATGGGAACTATGGCGACCCCTCCGACAAGTTATTTTCTGTCTACCTTGCGGCTTGCGCAGGCGGACAAATTTGATAAGGAGCAGTCAGAGAGCTGGAACATCAGGAAAACGTCATTCATCTTAACTCATCTTAATCCGTCTTAAACGTAAATTTAAGTAAATTTAAGTAAAATTTGATTAAGACAGTCATTACTTAATTCAGTAGAGTCGATTTTTGAAACTCACTTAATGCACTTATATTAAGTATAATTAAGCTGCTAAGTGACTTTCAGAGAACTAAAATTTCATGAAAATGATATATTTCAATATCCAAATTAGGAAAACAAATAAGACAACTAAGTACCTAAGGATGCCAACGAAATAATGGGACAAACTAAATAATCGCAATCAACCGCCGCAGACGCTGAAGCATGAGCGCATAAGCATCCATTCGACGTAAATTTCAAGGTGCGCTCATGCCCGAGATAATCATCTGCTCGCACGGTCAGCTCCAAGTAAAATGGGGCTTAGGACAAAAGACGTACCTCCTTGCTTTCATTGTCTACATGTACCAATGTAAGGCTTTCCTTCCAGAACCGGTTGAGCACGCGAGAGAAGTTGGGTGTCTCAATACCGATTGGTTTGATGACCAGTGAAATGACGGGGTCAGGAACGAACATGGAGGTCTGCAAATAATCACATCTTAGCAAATCCTTTATACCCGTAGGGACAGACCATGCGCACCACATACATGAGCCGACCAAACTCAAGCTTAAATGCTAGAGCAACCACGGGTACCACTGCCACTGGAACATGCTCCACCTGTGGCGCTCGTGGGCTGCGGCGCATTGTGCGCAAGGACCTCACGCTCTGCCGGAGTCGCGAGGTACACACAAACACCATCGGGGAGAGATACCGTACACAGCACCAACACCGCCGGTCGGGGGAAGGAACACAGAGAGTTCCGCGAATGGAGGCGTGAGTTTCAGCCGGAGTGAGTGGACGCAGAGGGGAATGGTGGGGTTTGAGACCGTTCAACGATAACTGAGGGTGCAAGTTTGCACGTGCATTGGTGTGAATACCTAAAATCAATAAAGGCTCAAAATAAAACAGGGGACGACGCACTCTTGGTGAGATAGCATTTGTGAATGAGCCCAGGGGTGACGTGAGTCTTTAAGCGTACTATGAAAAACTTTTTAAATCTGTCATAGACAGCGAAAGGAACAAACGCACTAATTGTCATGTGGCTTGTAAACGTTCGTTGGGATCGCGGCAGTTGTTTCAAGGCCATATTGCTCCTTATATGCGCAGTTTGCAACATCAATGAGTTGCTTTATGTGCGTGTACCCAAAGTTGCTATGATGCGGCGGGCCAAGATGGATTTTGTCCTTGCGCGGCGGAGCTCTGAGTCGATACACATTGAGAGGCACGAAAGACCTTCAGCACGCCAGTCAGGCATGACGTACACAGCATGGGTATCGAAACCCGTGCCATTCACCAGTAAGAGTATTTCATAGCATGTTTAATGACATGGTTCAGCCAGAGAGGGAGAGAGGGGACTCCAGCGAGTTAGTGAGAGAACGAGAGAACGAACAGATGAAAAGAAAAGTCAACTCGTGGTCACGGGCGTAACACACCACACGTGACGGAAGGAATATTCCTCCTCGCGACAAGTCAACAAGTCTCCCTGCATGTCGTGCTGGTGCCACCCCTCTTCCTCACCCTCTTCCCGTGTATGGTCCCGTACTGCGTCTGCGATAGGAGAACTCTCGTCAACCCTTTTCTTCTTTTTCCCAGACACCTGAACCTCGCTCATAGTGTTGTCGACAATATGTCCGAGTTCGTCAACTCGCCCATCACAGTCCGTCCCATCCTACAAGCTTCTTCCAGGCCTTATCAAGGCTGAGACCGCCATTGGTGATCAGCCTCACTCCCCGCCGCCGAGCACTGGCTGCAAGTCCTCGCTGCTCCGGAGCTGAATTGGTGGCATGCAATCGTTCAGTCGGAGTTTGTTGTACAAGGCACATTCTATATCGTCAATCCTCTTCGTCGCATTCTTGTCCCTCGTACTGGCCAAAAGATTGTCATCTGATCAGCTGGACCAATTCTCCATTTATGGTGCTACACGCTCCATTGGATATCGCGTGTTCATGTGAGTTATGTTTCTGATAATCGATTGTGAACTCATCTGTGTCCACAGCTACATGTCAATTTGTTGGAATGGTTCTCCCTGGAGATGAGCTCACGGTCAAGATCAAACACACCGCGATGCACGATGGCAACTTTGTCATCGGTGTTACCACTATCAACCAGCGCGGAGAAAAGGTTCTTGAAGGCACTGCGGAGGTGTCGCAACCAACTACTGTCTACACCTTCACCGGCCAAGGTTCGCAGGAGCAGGGTATGGGTAGGGGCTTGTATAACTCTTCCCCGGCAGCCCGTGCCGTTTGGGACTCTGCTGATGCCCACTTGATCTCTGCTTACGGCTTCTCTGTTTTGGAGATCGTCCGTGAAAACCCCAAGAAAAAGACAATCCCAGGGCTTCGGATTCGGCAGAGTGTAGATCGACAGGGCGCTTCGTGTATTCCTTCAGTCCCTTTACCTCGCACCTCCTCGGTACTCTAATCCTTTAGATTATGTGTCCGACTCCTTCGCCAGCCGCTGGTACGATGCAAATGCGGATCTCATTGCTTATGACAAGGTCCTTTCCATGCGGCTTGTCCATGCTATCATCCAGCTTAATGACATTCTTTACGGGGGTGTTGTACGTGATCCTTGGGCCCATCTGTAGATCAAGCAGAATGTGACAAGCCACGACTTCATCGATGCTTTCCGGCGGTATGACCCACGGTGTCTCGTCCCAGACAAGTTACTAGACAGGATTCACGCTTCCATCAGGTGAGAGCCACTCTCACAAGCTCGTGACTCTACCCACTTGACCACGCCAGATCAGTTCATCGTGTTAAGGTATCAAGGGCCAGGCAATCCGTGAGTGTTATACATACGAGACGACGGATAAGGACGGTAACATCAAGAGTCTCCCTCTTTTCGCAGATATCAGCGTCCACAAGCTTCAACACACTTTCACGCATCCGAAAGGGCTTCTTTTCACCATTCAGCAGATCACCCTTGTTGTTGTGTCACGCGCAGCCTTCGAAGACATGCGTTCGAGAGGTTTGGTCCAGCCAAGCGCCGCCGTTGCTGGCCACTCACTGGGCGAATTCTCTGCCCTCGCTGCTGCTGCCGATATCCCGCCAAACTCCTCTCGTTGGCATCGTGTTTTACCACAGTCTGACCATGCAGCCCGTTGTCAGCGTGACGAGCAGGGTCACTCGAACTATGTCATGTGTGCCGTCAATCCTAGCCGCGTTGGCAAGACGTTCGATGACTCAGCCTTTCGTGAGATTGTCAACGCCATCTCGAATGGCAGGGACTGTCTTTCAGAAATCGTGAACTTGAACGTCGAAGTACGTCCACAATTTTTTACTGATATGCCTGCTAGAGTCAACAATGTGTGGGCGGGGGAACTTGTTGCGTTACTAACTCTCACGAATGTCCTCAATTATCTTAAGGTCCAGAAGGTTAACTCCCAAGGTATGTATTGCTGGGTTGCTGAGTGATATTTGTGTTGATGATTCACCCCAGCTGACCGAGAAATATGATCTCGCAAAGGTCAAGGAGATGCTGAAGGACATCGTGAATAGTCCCTATGATAGCGCGGTCGAAAAACAGAAGGCTGAGGGCTATATTCCTCGAGCGTGGTCTTGCTATGATCCCCTTTGTTCCCCTTCCACTTACGCTATCTTGGCACCTCCTTCCCATGAGATGAAACGTTAAAGTCGGTAAGCGAACCAACTGGCCAGGTAATTTAAGCGCATTTCAGATCTTTCGAGGAAGATTTCCGCCCATCTTTTGGACCCTTCCCTTCTCGAGAGGGTCTATTTCCGCAACCTGGTCGCCTCACCGTTCGTTGTCAACAGGGCTTACTCCAAGCTCAACTTCAACTGTACTTCATCACCACATCTCGAAAGTTCTTCACAAATGGGATGGAGAGCGTTGGCAGCTTGTCTTAATGACTTCGTTAGCAGATCACTTTTTATATTTTACTTACAGCGAGTGTGTGTCGTAAGTGTGTGTATCTTAAACTATAGTAAGTGTGTCTTAATGTCAGTAAGTGTGGTCTTAATGTCGGTAAGTGCGGTCTTAATGTTGGCAAGTGCGTCTTAATTACTTGTTTGCCTTAAAATCACTTTGACACTAAAAATGTTAAGTCAATTCAAGGAAGCTTATTCTCTTAACTGTCTTAATTCTGATTTAAGAAGCCTAAGTGCACCTAAGCAGAGTTAAGTGAAATGACATTTTCCTGATGAAAGGAGACACCGAAGGGATCCTCGTCTTTGTATGTCGTCGGTCCATACTTTTCTTGGCACCACTGACTTGCTTTAAACATGTCAGACTGGTCTCTTCTCTGCTATGGTGGCGGCGTTCCTCATTGAGAGCTATAAGCAGTTGCAGCCCAGCTCAAGCGACACAGTCATCCTTCTCCTCTCGCAGATCTCACAACAACTCGCTGCCCTCTCCAGTGGCTCTTCCATCTCCATTCCATCCGGCCTGCCAGGCCAGGATTTTCAACCATCAAGCTCGGCCGTCCGAGTGAACAGTTTATGGTTTGTCAGCCTCGTACTAAGCTTGACGTGCGCCCTTTTGGCTACGTTAATGCAACAGTGGGTGCGCCGATATCTCCAAGCCTCTCAGCGTTGGTACGCCCCATACAAGCGTGCTCGGATACGAGCCTTTTTTGTTGAAGGTATCGAGCGATTCGGTCTTCCAGTTGCTGTCGATGCCCTCCCGGCCCTTCTCCATGTCTCGGTCTTCCTCTTCTTTGCTGGTTTGGTCGACTTTTTGATCAACATTAACCATACCGTCGCGTTTTCCCTTCCCTCTGCCGTGGTGGTCGGGACGTCAGCATACTTTTTATTTACAGTACTTCCTCTCATCTACCCAAATTCGCCATACCAGACCCTACTCATTGGATATCCCAGCAAACGATGCTGCTCATCAGTCTCGACTTGTTTCGGCGTTTTGTCAAGTTCATGTATGAGCACACAGGTATCGTCTTCTGGAAGCTGTACGGTCGCATTCTCTTCAAGCTGGATGACCATTCTAGACGCATCCGTCAGGGTTTCTCACGTAGCCGCGAAACTATTGCATTGAGGCAGCCAACAGAAATGGATTCCCGCGCACTGTCTTGGACCCTCGATGCGCTCGACGAGGACCACGAGCTAGAGCAGTTCGTGGCCGCCATACCGGGATACTACCGCTTGACCACTGTGAGCCCACCCAGGGAGGCCCTCGGGTACCTAACGCACCATGAAAGTCTTGATTCCCCTCTTGAAGCGCGCATCCTCGATCTTCTCTGCCCCCGCGGCACGGCACCAGACGCACCTTCGACATCTAACATAGAGCATAAGCGCCGCATGGTCTGCCTCGAAGCGCTTTATTGCCTCCCAGGGACCGTCACCCGACACCTTCGCGCAGCGGTGCTAGAAGATACTACCCTCTTCTCAAGCGACCCACTCTTTGCGTCGTCCGAGGCGTGGAATGCGGCCACGTTCATGGCTAAGGATATTCATAGGGACATCGCCTTTGCAGGTCACTGCGTCGCAGCTGTGCTTGTTGCAGCATGGAGGCACGGTTTCACGGCAGCCCTTCCTGGTCCGCCGCCCGGAGGCGGGAATGGCGTTGGCGTTGGCGTTGGCGCGCTAGCAATGCATTTAGACGTACCGGAAGCTGTTGTGGAGACGTGGATGAACCACGCGCAGAGCGTTATGCTCGCAAGCCTTATCCACCTATTGGAGAATACGCTCGAGGACATACGTGAACACGACGCCACGTACCTCTTGCCCGTTGAGATGCACGTCGTCCCAGCCACTACTATTACTGCCAAACCGACCTCTGTGGGGCACGCAGTTGCAGCCGGTTACCAGCATCAACTACTGTACACGACGTTGGGTTTGGTGAACAAGTTCAGTCCTGTGGATGCAGCGGAAGAGCTTATAGACGCGTTTGTGGGGCTTTGGGGTCGTGTTCAGAGATTGGAGCGAGAGATCCGCGAGCGCGGATATCGCTCACGTGGATTGGAAATGGTTCTGCGGCGCATGAGGCCCGTTCTTGATAGGATCCCCTTCTCGGACAGGGAAGAGGTGGGCCTGCAGCCGGATGATGACACGCACCCACTGTACTGAACAAACAGTTTCTGGGGAGCTCTGGATTATTGGCGGCGCTTTTTGCCGTACCTTGATCAAGAGGGTGATGATGCAGGTGACTACATAGGTGTCGGTAACAGCACTGTATAACTTGAAGCTTGAAGGTTCAGTCAACACATTTTTCAACCTCGGACATACCTCATAATGTACCCCGCCCTCATCTTTTATAATTTACCCACAGCATGCCACGATTCCCTAACGTCTGCCACCTGAGCATTGTTCACTGAGTCCACCATCTCTCTCGCAGAAGGCAGAGTAGAATGTTACATGCTGGGAAAAGGTTGAGAAAATTGCACACGGGAACAGTGGCTGCAGTCCTCACAGCGCGGGAACGAGATGGCAGTGCATCATGGTAGGCTCGCTGTTTGATCGATTTGATGTTTCCCCCACTTCTGGCCCACGCGGATCCACCACCTACTTCTTCCGAGTCACTCCCTTGACCATTTCATATTTCCTCCCCTTTGCCGTTCTCATCCTCCTTTCCTTTGAATTTCCTCGTCCCTCCGTCCTAAAAACTGCGGTGGGATGACCGTCAAGACCGGGAAAACAAACAAACACTGGCAGGCTGATTTGCCAGGGCCGCAAAAATCTGCCATACCCAAAGTTACAAAATTACTGTACGTGGACTGACAGCTCTGATAAAAGTCCGCGCAAGAAACCATTCTGACTGAAGCAAACCTAATTTGGTTGAGATTGGCAAAAATCACTGCAAAACCAATTCCTAATTCGACGTGGCCATCTTTGACAAATAATACAAGTCTCCACCAGACCACGATCTATCGCCTCCCTAAGGGTAGATAAGACAATGCTGAGTTATGAAGGAAATGTGGACTGCGCACTGCTTATGTTGGGGACTGCACCACTCCCGAAATTCATTGATTTGCCTGTCAAAGAACACAAAAAGACCGCAACGAGGATATCGACATAAAGTATCTACAAAAGCGATCAATAAAGAAGAGATATAAAGTTAAATGTATTGGTTACGATGACCGATCACAGGACTAGAGGCGGGACCTTTTACCCGAAAACTGTGCTCCTCATATACAGTAGCATTCCGGTTCTGAGGTTGTGCAGCTGTTTCAGTGTGGCCCCCTCCATGGTGGGTTTGAACAGGCTGTGGCGAGTAAAAGTTGCTGCTGCCGCCAGTGTCCGAAACAGCGCCCGCCGGATACAACCGCTGACTATCAGAAAATGATCCCGTGGCCGGGAACTGGCCATGCGAGCTTCGACGTTCATGCTGATGTGTGCCTACGGATAAATTCGGCGATGAGGGGAAGTAAGATTGTGGGGGACTAGCGGAGCTGTGTTGTAGTTCAGGGAAGGATACTGTCCCCATGTAAGGCGAACGGCCACCATAGCCTTGTCCCGGTGGTGGATGTTGTAATGAATCTTCAGGATAAGATGTATGGGCTTAAGGAGAAAGCATCAGCCCATTAGCATCCCAAAAACCGGAGACAGGATACCGTGGTGGCTCGGCAGACGGTCATTATAGGTGTTAGGCGGGGGCTGTGGGGACTGTCCATACTGTTGGGGAGGATACGGGTTGGAGGTCTGATAATGACCGGACTGATGATGACCGGACTGATAATTTTGACCTTGTTGCTGGGGGCTCATGGTGGTGTGGTGAAGAAGGAATGGGAATTCTTACTTTGTGGCCTCGAAAAAGGTCCTTTATCAGTGTGTCCGAGGGTGGAAGGGTTGATTCGCACGACGTAGCCATATTATGATAGGCTAGACAGTCGTCTCCCACAGATTCGAGTCAGGTGGCAAGTAGACATCGACAGGATGTCCTCAAGTGTTTGATCCGGGTGACCAAAAGACTGCATTGTATGCCTTTGCCCCTTGTACCTGATTCCGCCCGCCGGACAAAAGCAACGGGACTACCTATTCAAGGGGGTGAATGTATGCCTCGTGTACGTACATGAGTCCAAATGATTGCGCCGCTGCATGACGGACGTTTTCGGTACTCGGCGCAGCACACCGTGATGCAGCAGGCGGCATTGGTATTCGTTCACTGGAAAAGAGGCATTGATGCGTTACCCCGGAAGAAGCCAGAAGAATCTAAACATGAGAGGAATAAATGGACGTTTCATAAACGTTTCATGTAGCATCTATATAGTTAGCGTTCACGTCAACTTCATGAAGATCGAATCGCAGACCAAACCGTATCACGTGGAGAATAGATTGAGAGGTGAAGAGCACCCGCCAGAGAGACTGACGTCATGACGGCTGTATGGATGCATGAGGCCTAGGCGTTCCTGCGAAAGTTCCGCCCTGTGGATGGTGACTTCATGGTGGTCAGGGTAGCGTGAGAGCTTGAACCAACTTGTCGCGTCTTCGCCAACAGGCACGTGATCGCTCAATCAGGGCTTGCGGACTTTTTCGCGAATCAGCTTCTCTAGTTCTTCTCTAAAGTAAATTGAAAGAAAGGTATATGTATGTGAGTGAGAGAGTGAGAGACAGAAGGGCATCTGAAAAAACATTGCCAAAAAGAATACAAAGTTGCTGTGCACCTGCAAAGACGTATCATGCCCAGAAGTCCACCACACCCAGATTTGCACCTGATGGTGACAGAAACGTCCAACCTCATACTTCACTGGACCTCCAGCCTTCCTCGAAGCCACGTCAACAACCCCTTTGTACCTTCACGCTCCACACACGTGAATGAGACCAGGGTTTCGAGTCCCTAAATTGTCCAGAAAAGAGGCTCTTGGCCTACGTACTGCGAGATGTCTAAGGATAAATGGTCACTAATCGTCCGACCGCATCGAAGCAAACTTACCTACGGCAGGAATAGGGCCAACGCGAGTCTTCTGACTTTTTTTCTTCTCAGGAGACTATCCGAAAGTTCAAGAAGATACCACGAAGTCGGGACCTTCCACCACGTGGCCCAGAAGGCCTTACAGTGATGACTCGATGACAGCTGACGCTCCTTTTTGAGATAACTGTGCTGCCGTAGCGTTGTTGTCGTGTTGTTGGTGACCAATTTGACCAAAAATTCGCATGTTCGCTAAGCGTTATTTACATAATTACATAATTTATTGAGAGTCGGGTATGGGTATGGGTATGACGATGTGCAAACCGCTTCATGCCATGACCGCCTATTCGCTGACACTTCTAGGATGCTAGACGATACGCAAAGAGAAATCCTTTCAAGATGAGAGGGAACAACTGATACCATCACAATTTTCCGTTACACGCAGAGTTCATTGATACCGCTTAACCCCTATGACTGAAGCAATCCATGGATAAACATTTTACCAGTATCTGACAGAAGGTGAATCACCATAAATCCCAATGGCATGAGGACATGAGGATTGCACGCACTACAGCGGCGAGGCCACCCAGACATAGCTGAGAGATCTGAACCTGAATTTGGCCGTTTCTAGTCACGACAGAAGGCACAAACTCGGCATTCGTCTCGTATCTATAGGGAACTGGAGTTGTTAGATCCCGACTATACTGAATGAACGCTCATCCAGGTACACAAGAACTTGGTTAAAGACTCAAAGACGAGTGCTGTCGCGCTGGCGCTGGAGGCATCCGAGCACCTCTGTAAATGTTTTATTTTCCACCAGCTCCAAAATGAATGGGTTATCTAGGATTCGGTAAATTGAACTTCTCTTTCCAGTTCCATGAGAACATAAGTCTGCGCCAGAGATGCGGGAAGTGATAGGAATAGGCGGCCAGGCGACCCTTGCAGATGATCGGACAAAGAGCAGGGCTGCGCCGTTCAGTTTCGCGGAGATTTCGATTAAATTCTATAACTTCGGGATCTGCATCATGGGTTCACGTACCGGGAAGGCCGTTTCTGGGCTGCCTTGTGGACGGAGATCTACCCAAGGACCGGGTTCCTAGGACGCGATGGCTCTAAAGCATGTCGCACAGTGGTGCGCAACCCCCAGTTGGGACGGACGTCACCGAGTACATAAGCTGTTTAACACCACATCATCGTTGTTACTCGATCCTTCGGATGCTCAGCATCGAGACTTTGTCTTGATGCGTTTGACTCAACTATTGCGTCCAAAAGAGCATACGGTAGATGCCGAATGTCTCACACACTCACTAATTGTCGTCTCCGAAAAAACTGCGGTGCGACGACTCGACTGTGACCATTAAGACCGGAAAACAAACAATCAGAGGCCGCAAAAATCTGCCATACCAAAGTTACAAATACTGTACACGGGACTGACAGCTGTGATAAAGTCCGCGCAAAACACCATCTTCTGACTGAGCAAACTAATTTTGTAGATGGCAAAATCACTGCAATCCTACGCCATTCGACGTGCCATCTGACAATAATGCATGCTCTCCACAACCAGCCTTATCGCTCCCTAAGGGTAGTAAGACAATGCTGAGTATGAAGGAATGTGGACTGCGCACTGCTATGTTGACTGCACCACTCCCGAATTCATTGATTCGCCTGTCAAAGAACCAAGGCGATGCAACGAGGATATCGACATAAAGATCTACAAAAGCGATCAATAAAGAAGAGAAAAGTCAAATGCATAGTTACTAGTCATATCGCAGGTTCATAGGGGGAGCTTTTGTCGAGAATCGTCCCCTCATATACAGTAGCATTCCGGTCCTGAGGTTGGCAGCTGTGCAGGGTACCCCTCCATGTGGGTTTGAACTCAGGCTGCGAGTAAAAGTTGCTGCGCGCCAGTGTCCGAAACAGCGCCCGCGGATACAACGCTGACTATCAGAAAGATCCGTGGTGGGGGAATGGCATGCGAGCTCTGACGTTCATGCTGTGATGTTTGCCTACAGTTAAATTCGCGTTGTTTGAGAGGGGAAAGTAGGTTGTGGGACTAGCGGAACTGCGCTGTGGTTCAGGGAAGGTACATTTCTGCATAAGGCGAACGGCTACCATGCGTTGTCCCGATGCTGTGGTTGTAGTGAGCCTTCAGGAAAGGTACATTTCCCGCATAAGGCGAACGGCCACGATGGCGTTGTCCGATGGCTGTGGTTGTAGTGAGTCTTCAGGGAAGGGTACATTTCCAGCATAAGGCGAACGGCCACGATGGCGTTGTCCTGATGGCTTGTGTTGTAGTGAGTCTTCAGGGAAGGATACATTCCCGCATAAGGCGAACGGCCACGATGGCGTTGTCCGATGGCTGTGATTGTAGTGAGCCTTCAGGATAAGGTGAATAAGCTCAAGAAGAAACCATCAGCCCATCAACTTTTCAAAAGAAACGGAGACAGAATACCCTGCTGACCCGGATGGTCATTGTAAGTGTTGGGCAAGGGCTCGAGACTGTCCGGCTGTTGAGGGGGATTCGCATAAGGGTCTTGGTATTGGCGGCTCATGATCGACTGCAGCGAAGAGGGATGGGAAGTCTTGGTGATAGTATTGAAGTAGGACTTTTATCCATGTGCTCGAGGGCGTCACTGGGTTAGAACTCAGAAGGAAGGATGAGAGTCCACGAGTCGCTTTACGATAGAACCAGACTCCTACTGACTCTCCCGACTTCCGAGTCAGGTGTCAGGTGGTTACGGCGCTTTCGACTTTAGCTGATGTATGGATCGAAGCGCAGTTGATGGTCTTGTACTGTAGGTTCAAATTGTGACCCTTACCTAATGAAATACACCGTCCCTCTGCATCTCCATCGGGGCGAGGCCAACATGGGCTGCGGCGTTCAGATCAGGAGCTTATGATTGTGCCTCGTGTGCCGCCTTGAGCCCCTGGCTAGATCGCGCCGCCCAATACCGTATCTTCGATATACGAAGCAGTACATCCTGATTTGAAGGCGTTTCATTTCCCTGTAAAGGATAATGCGAGATTGAGTGGTCTCAGTAGTCCTGCAAAAGAAAAATCAACAGCAGATGACTCAGAGACAACCACATCACGTGGAATTGGGTTTGTCTCTATGTACATTCGAACTGTTGTTCCAATGAAGGGCCGCCCGCAATACGAAGCACAATCACTGGTATATCAAAGCGACAATAACTAATTTACAAAAAAGTTCCAATGCAAAACAGAAAATGGTAACGTAATTACGCCGGCCTCGCGCTCGGGGCTCGTGGCGAACAACGGTATACCATAATACGATCCTTGACTGGACGAGCCTGACGTTCTCGTTCTCGACAAGTACGGCCGCATACACGTTCACCTGTGCGGCGCGGGCGTCCCCTACACATCGCGCAAGAGCCACCAGACCAGTTGATACGGCTTGCCTGAAGATGCACTGCGTTAAGGCATGGACTATCAATCAAAGTCAAACCAAACGCACAGCTCGTGGCCCTGTCCACAGTATTCCGTCTGTTCTTTTTCAGCATCGTCGTAGTATGCGTTGTACGTGCAATCTGGGATGCGGCACTTTATGGGACTAGCGTCAGCCGGGCTATTTGGCGCTAGTGTGTGGGCATCAGTTAAGCCTCATTTGTAGTGTGCAAAACCGAGTGTAGGACTTACGCCGACGTCCAGTCAGATCATATTGATTGGTTGTGCTGGCTTACGAAGGCGAAAAATGTCCCCATACTATCGCCTGGAAGAACCCATTCTGATGACCGCGCGCAGCGGAATGTTCTGCAGAACACAGGTAAGAGATGCATTAAAAAGCGAGACACAAACCCACGCTCCAGTCCAGGGGTCAGCGCGTGGGCGTGGAGCAGTGGAGAAACCACTGGGTGTCTAACGTGATCGTGGGAGGTGGCGTGTGATGCTTTAGGCTGTGTCAGTGAGGTTGGGGAGAATTGGGGCGGAGGGTGGATCTCTATATATTTTGATAGGCGGGAATTAGAAAAAAGTTTACTAGATGCGAGTGACTTACGTCTGTTGATCGCTGAATTCACGGTGTCCGCACTCCTGGGCTGGTATTGAGGGGTGGACGCCCATTCTGTTGGTAGTGGGCGGATGCGAAGCTTTGGATCGTCATCAGCATCATTCCTCCTTGAAATGTAAAAGGTGGGGCCACTAACGGCTGGTCCGCCATTTGTGGCGGATGGATGCGAGGTGGCCAGTTCTGATTGTAGTTGCTCATGATTCGATTTCGACCCAAGGGCAACCGTAGTTACGGTGGTGGTGATGATGGTGGTGGTGGTGGTGCAAATTATCCACACTAAACACGGACCTTTTTGTTATGATGAAGAGAACCGTCTAGGGCTCGAGGACAGGGCGCAATTCGAGACGGGAGTGGGCACGTTGGAGATGAGACAAATTTACGCCCATGTGAGCTCCGACCGCGCGCTGTATGTCCTGTGTCTATTACGAATTCCTTTATCTCTCGTAATCACTGGCACCTAACAAAGATGCAGACGGACAAAGAAGCCATCGAATGGAAATTCGAATTCCTCGATCACGGCACAGGGCATCATGCATCATGCACCGTGCATCACGGCGGAACCAATAGGAACCAAACCAATCGTGCCCTGCCCGAACGAACGTCAGCGCCAGCGATAACCAACCCTCTGAAATAACTCTCTCTGGCACCCGTTCCATTGTGTGGCGTGGTCGCTACAAAGTGCCCGCCGGCGGTCGAGCGGCACCTACGCATCTGAGTCCGGATGGTAATTTAGCCAGGATGAGGCGCAGCAACCTTATCAAGGATGAGGATGGAAACTCCTACAACCCTACACTCCCATGATATTGCCCTCACTCAGTTACCTGAATCGGATTCGGAATCACGACACCGACCACGCCCTGAATGCGTGTGCTCGTTCTAGCCCACAGAAATGCGACCTGACACTTTCTGAAACGAACTGACAAGCACAATAACATCGTACCCAGTTCCCAACGCGCCTGCCCACCATCACGGCGCAAAGAATCTTGATATGGGGACGGGACTATGGTGGCGTGTGCGATCAGGTGAACATGGACAAAGAGGACGACCTTTTGATGCCATCTGTCGTGGAGCCGGCCAACCCGAGCTCCGAATTTGAAATGACCCGGGCAAAACAGTATCACACCCTCCTGGGCGCAGCACACGGAATACGCGAAAAATATATCAAGAACGTGAATAGACCTAGTTTTCCTCAAGCTCTGCAAGAAGATCATTTTCATCCAGCAACATGTCGGCATACATCTACCAACACGATGCATCCTGAGCGATCTTTCAATATGACATAGAATTAGGATGTCTTACAGATATATTGGCGTCCGCCGATTCTGTATCGGCTATCGCACCTTGCTTGGGCTCAGGCTCTTCAACCAGCCGGAGCCGCAGTGTATCCAATCTGGTTCTTCTACTTCGTGTAGCTTTGCTCCGCGGACCGCCAGTGCATCTGCACCCTCATTTCCCACTTCCAACGTGCCCACGCACATACTGAAGCCTGACCTGCTGTCCAGAATGCTCACGCAAGGAGAAAAGAGCATCCATGTACTTAATGAGTTCCACGTTCTTGACAGGCTCTCTTTGGAGGTAGTAAAGTTATGGCGGCGCCACACAGGAAGCCAGTCAGTGAAACCTTTACATCCCTCGGTAAGTAATGGTGGAGGCGATGCGGAGAAGAAATTACACTTTATGGCATATTGCGAGTCGGATTTTATTATTAAGGGTGTTGAGGTTATCGGGTAGTCTCCAGTGCGCGGATAATGGCCTAACCCAGGGTCGTCATGCATCAGAGGATACCGTTGACTCGTGAAGGATCAAGCGCACAATCAACTCGGCTCGGTTGTTGGTTTGTCGGCCAGGGCAGCGCTCGGAGAGGTTGCTATCACCAGAGGGCATCATAAATGGACGTCATCATTATTGGAGGGAGCACTTACCGGGAGTCATCGACTCCCCACCACACGCCAATGCCTGCAACGGACCCATCCGCCCATTTCCCGAGCATG
>JAGKRU010000106.1:53820-103516 GCA_022884055.1 Russula griseocarnosa
GCGGGCGGAACACGGAACCTTTAAAAGAGTCAGAAAAACAAAACAAAACAATGTCTAGAAAATCTAGAGCTCACAGGTTACGTCCACTAGAAAGGAATCGAGGGGCAGCAAGCCCAGCTCGCCAGGGAGCACCGCGATCGAGTTCTCGCGAACGTCCAACTCCTCCAGCGTCCACTTCCCACAGAGGTCCACCGCCTTAATATCCGCCACATTGGCACCCGCGCCAAATACTACTTGCGCGAGCTCGCGTAGCCATGTAATTCTTCAATCCTATTCCCACACAGCACAGACGTCGGAGTCCCACGCGCCTACCATTATCCCCATCACTAACGAACAAACTCCTCAAGGACCCCACGCCCCAACGCAGCGCCTAAAGTTATTATACGCAAGCTCGAGATTACGCAGGCTAGGAAATAGCCGGCAAGCACGCCAAGTGTACCACCCGCATTGGCCAGTTCAGCCCGGGAACCATATCGCTCAGCGCACAACCCTCAAGGTTAAGAGTTTCCAGTCGCGGTAATAAGTGCTGACTCCACACCATCGGTGTACACAACATCCTCGGCCGTCGCAGACATTCTCGACTGCCCCGCCACGGCATGTGACCTCACACTTGACAGACCAGGGGCGATCTGTGAATCCAAGTATGACTGGCTGGCGGCTGCGGGTTTGACCGTTGATGAAGAAGAGGAGGTTGGTACTCGTCCGCTAGGTTCTGACCCGATTGAAGCCCCGGCTTCGTCTGGAAAATGATTCGCCGGCAATATTTTCTGTTTTACGGGATACGGCACAGCGCGCTGCATCCAAGTCTCTGCTTCGTCAAGGGTTTTCAGTTTCTTGTACGTCGCGCAGGGATAGCCCTCCACCTGCTCTCGGCAGTCTTCCCTGATAACAGAGGTCAATAACAATGGACTGAGGAACCAGAATGGAACAATGGGACCATGTCGTGTATATTCCTGGTCTTTTACCGATTTTGACGGCGTAGTATCCGGCTTTGGGCATGATCGTGGTGCACAAGCGGAGCGAGACACTCGATGAATGGTACTGTTCTTTGCAGCAATACTGGTGGCCTGTGACTTGTGGATTTTCTAATATAGCGTGGCAGAGACGAGACAAATGGCTACATGAGCGAGTTCCAAGGGGACACAACCGTGACATCAACGCACGAGTGTGTTAGATGACCCCGGCTTCAGGTTAAGGTTTATTTTCTGCGGAGTCTGAGAGTTGCGGTGGTCGAGTCTCACAAGTAGACGGGACGCAGAAACAGAGAACATAGATGTCTAAGGGACGCGAGAACGCACGGCGGAATGTTTTGAGAATAACACGCCTGATTTATTATAAGATAATAGATGATGAAAGGATGATGCCATGTTTTTTATTTTATTTTTTTAAATCTGCATTTGTTACACGCTACATGTATGTAAGTACAAAGACGCGTGCGGGTGGTTCAGCGCCCGGTTGGTTGGAAGTTATCGATACAATCTGTCTACGTGTTTTGAGCTGGCGTGTTGTTAATTGTAGTGTGGCAGGGCCCTATGGCCCCTGAAATTATCCATGATCCTCCTCTTCATCTTCCAGCGGGGCTTCGCGCCTCCATGGTCTGATACAAGCCTGCGACGCTGCCAAGAAATTCCCTAGGGCCTCGCCTCCTTCCTTTGTACCAAAGATGGCCGAAATTGAGAGCGTGTTCGAAACTGGCAGGAGAAATCGTCTCCGTGCTTCGGCGTGTAGCGGGCATGCCGCGATGACGTGTTGTGCTGTTTGTAGGGGTTCGCCGCACTGACAATGGTGTGGGTCAAAAGAACTAGGACGAAAACGGGCGGTGTACTCGCCGGTGAAAGCGTGGCCTGTAAGAAGTCTAATACAGGTGGCCACGATGGGCCTTGAGAATTTGGTGATTCCCTTGACGAAGGGGGAATGCTGCCGTCTGGTGGGTTGGTAAGCGCTAAGTAGGCAGGTTGGAGCCTCGGGCTTCCATCCAGCTGTTCTGCAGTCCTTTGGCTGCTGGTAGCCAGCCTATTTTGATCTGTAAAAGGGGTTGAGTGTTTAATATATGGGAGAGAGAAGTGGCAAGGTTCTCAATGTGGTCACGGTGGTCGCGGGTGTCTGATTTGAGGCAGTCCCGGGCGACATTGGCGTCTGTTGATCGTATTTCGGTGGGGCCACCCTCTTCGCCGTTGGGGAAGTGGTCCCGAACGTAGTCGGTGGCCAATTGGATGGCTTCATAAGCCGCGTCCGATGTGCTTGCGTTGGGTCCGAGGCACTTCGTTACATGTCCAATTTCCCTTCCGAGCCGCCAGGCTATGCAGACGGCAATCCCGGTTGGGGTTCCGTCCCTGTCGTTCGGTTTCGAGCCTTGGCAGAAGAGAGTGAGTGTCTTGTTTCGCTGATTTGAGGTTGCTTGTTTGATTTGCGTCGTAAGGTGCTTCCTGTCTTCACCGCGCGGGATTTCCTTAAGTGCATGTAGTCGGTCGCTTTCAGGGGAAGCCTTGCCCACTGGTTGGGGTGGAAGTTGATTGGTTGTCGGGCTTCCTGTGGGACGAGTGCGGCGAGTCGGGTGAGAGGTGTGTTTGGTGGTGGGTGAGGTGTTAGGGGAATGTTGTCGTTGAGCTCGTCCATGCTGCACCACGGCGGTCCGAGGCGTTGGATCAATTGGGAGCTGTGTGGAATTGTTAGTAATGTGAGCGCCGCTGTTTTAGATAACATTTGGAGACGAATGTGGATTGGGAGAATGGCGATTAGTTGGTGTAGTGGCTCTGCTGGTGTCGTCCGGAAGGCTCCCATCATCCACCTTACCGCTTCGTCCTGGACTACCTGTAAGGCCTTTGAGAGTTGCTTTTGCTGTTTGAACCATATCGGGGAGCCGTACGTTAGCACTGGAAGGCATATCGCGTTGTAAGCTAGCCTCCAGCTGCCGTGGTCAAGGCCTTTCACCGAGTTGCCGAGCAGTTTCATGGACTTGAGTGTGCCGCGCGCTCGTGTTGCCATTATTTTGACGTGTCTGTTCCATGTCAGTTTATGGTCGATGAAGAGGCCCAGGTACCGGACGTTGTCTGAGCAGTTGACTGTCGTTAGCGTCCCTTCATCTGTCGGAACTGTGATTGTACTGGGTCGTGGGCCGTGGATGTTCGTGCGGCCTCGTGTGAGGCTGTAGAAAATCGCCTCTGTTTTCCCTCCGTCGATGGTGAGGCCTGCCCTTTTAAGCCAGGCCAAGCACTCAGTGTATCTGGTGATGAGGCGAGTACGTACCAAGTGGTAGGAGGCACCCCATGCCAGGATGTTCCCATCATCCACGTACATGTACAGGCGGCTGTCGGACCAGCGATTGGCTTGTTGGAGTAGTGGGTATGTGTAGATGCTTGACAGAATGGGCGAGATGGGTGAGCCTTGCGGCGAACCTACCGCGATGTCGATTGGGTCCGATACGAAGCCGTTGAACCTGAGTTGGACGATTCGATCTGTAAGGAAGGACGTCAGCCACTGGCAGATCTTTTGGGCAAACCCAAGTATGCGGAAGGTGTGTATTAGCCTATCATGGTTAATATTGTCGAAGAATCCTTGGATGTCGAGTTGGAGTGAGCCACAGCAGCTCCCTTTGGCGTGGGCAGTTGCGATGTCGTGAGTGAGTGTGAGGCCCGCATGTAGATGATGCCATGTTACTTGTGGAATATTACTTGTGGAATAAGAAAGAACAGTGCCGGACTCGGTCGGAATCCGACTCGGAGAGGTGTCTATATCTACAGTACGGTGTGTCTAATTAGTTCGATTATCTCGCAGCAGCAGTCCACTGGCTGAGCCCGGAAGCATTTTGTCGCTGATTCTCTCGTCGCCTCCCTTCCGAGTCATACATCATCTTCCCCACGTGCGTCTACTGGTACAGCGCCCTCACACCGCGCTGCGGCGTGTCTCCGAGTCTGGCTGACCTTGGGCGCAGAGATGCTGACAGGTTGATCCGTCCAATCGCCCTGTTTTAATTAATGCTTCTGTGACCGACCGCGGGCGAGCTCGCAGTTCTCTCATAATCTGTGCACGTTTCCGGCGACTTTCTGCCGCACTTTGACTTCGAGGCATGTGTCGTCGGACCTTTGATGATCATCTCATCTCAGTCTGGAAGCAGGAAAAATTGAGTTGCACAAGCACGCAAGCCATACGGTGGTGGCCACTGGTGCACGGCGCTCACACCACCGTTGTACGCCTTTGCAATCTTACTTACCCCGGAAATTCCTATCGAGGGGGAGATAAATATGTTGCATCAGGGCACATGAACTGAAACACAACAGAATGCTTGAATGACAATAGATTACGACAACAAGTCAACTAGTCAGCACTGGTCAACCGTCGTCCCTTTGGAGAAAGCACAACAGTAGTACGATGGGCATGAAGACAGGATAGAATACAAGGCGAAAACCTGGGCTGAAATAGACAATAATATACCAAAGGTCCAAACCTGCACAAGAGAAGATTGACTAAAAGCAGGATCATGAGACCTGCGACCGTTCATTCGTCGCTGCCAGGCTCAACCTGGGGACCCTCATCACTCTCGGATGCCTTTGCTGTAGCTTTCTTCGACCGCTTAGGAGCTTTGGGGTCCTTCTCTTTATCTCCCTGGCCGCGCTTTGGATTTTCCGGTGCATCTTTCCAAAGCGCGCCGATCTAAATCCTTGATGAGGAATAAGGAGGGTTGATAAGATGAGGAGACAAACGTGTTTCATGGCATCTTTGTTAGTCTTCCCGGGGTGTTCTGCGAGGTAGACCTTCATATGCTCTTTAACGAAGAGGTTGTAGGCCGACGGTTTGCGCTTCGCTTTTACGTCAACTGATTTAAAAAAAAAAATGAGTGCATGCGCATATACGACGGAGGTGGAGCTCTTACTATCTTTGGGCTTCGCATTGGCGCGACGAGTCGCAGTTTTGGTTGTGGTCTCTGTAGAGGATCCGTTAGGCGAGAGAGGAAAATTACACAAATGAGACAAACTTACCGGATGCGGTTCTTGCCATGACGAGTGTATGAAGAGGAAAGGGGCCATAGGATGCCTTTATATTATCAAAGTCGGGATCTGAATGTGTCGGCCAAGGACGCGCCTGTGGATCAACAGAGCGCGTAGGATCACGTGCAAAGTCCTCGAGAGTTGGTCCGTGCGCGTTGTCATGACGGGAAAAAATAAAAATAGTTTGTCAATTATGTAATCCATATCCATGCGGCGGTTGGGGGGTGCCGCAAAAGACCGAGTGACTATAAATACTATTGCCCGCCAACACGCACATTTTTTCCTCTCAACCTTCGTCGTCGTCGCCTTGTCCTACCCACTTCCTCCTTATTTCGCCTTTTCCCTTTCTGTTATTCGCCTAATTGGTCGCCGTAATGGCCCGCTCCGCTCTTTCTGCTCTTGTGGCCCTTGCCTCCTTGACACTCGTTGCTGGCCAATCCACAGCCGCACCTGCACAGTCCGCAGCCAATGGTGTCCCGACATTCCCAGCAACTCCGCTGGTCTCAGAGATCTTCCCGTATACTGCCTTAGTGCGCAATTTTTTTTTGCGGATAATTTACTGCAAACGCTTCTCTTTATTGACATTTTTCACGTTCAGCCCCAACAAGTTTATCCCAATCAAATTGTCCGCGGGACACAATTCGGCTATAACAGGTGCAATTCAACTACGCAGAACCAGGACTCGTTGTGCCAGACCATACTCGTCAATAATATTTCAGGTGCGTTTTTTTTTTTTTTTTTTGCTTGTACGAGACCGATTCTTTTTCAGATTTTTGCATCTGGGCTCCTCCCAAACCCAACTCGACCATTGCTGACACAGAGGGTGAAGAAGTCGGTTGGTGTACAAAGAATGGATATGGCACCCGTGGAATTCCTCCCAACACTTTCACTGGTCTTCAAGTACTGCGTACTAGCCAATACCTTCAAATTATCGGATTTATAAATCAGGCACAAGTCAATATGCAACTTAGTGACTTCGGTGGTGAGTTGGATAGTGGTGGTCAGGATGAAGTGCGTACTTTGAGGTTACCCCTGAGATTACTTCTGATACTCTTACCTCCAGGCGGGTAACCCCATGGGCGGCCTGTTGTATACGACTTTCTTCAGTACGGATGGAAGCATTCAACAAACGCAATATTGGACCGAGTTAGTCGGAATTTTACACGCCTGCCGCTAATGCTGACGTTCTTCAGATTCATAGGCGGGGGCATTGTCGGAATGAAGATCTGTAACCCGAAGGGCACAAATCCTCAAGGGTATTGCCAACATACTCTTGACCGCATCGGTCTTCCTTACAACATGCCTAATGCCGCAAAGAACGGTACATTTGAAGTGTGCGATAGCGACCTCATGGATATTCCTGGAGTATACACTTCAGGCGCGCAAACACTCTCTTATGCTCAGCCTGCCGAGTCTCTTGGTGCGATAACGTCAATTCCCTATACGCCTCGTACACCTTCCAGCTCGAACTGTCAAACATACAAGAGCTCCCAAGTTTTCACCGACTTTGCCTCACTCGCCGCCTCTACGACCGGTGCCTCGCCTGCTGCGACCGGCTCGGGCGCTTCCAAGGGGGGCAGTGCATCGGCAGCTAATCCTACCAGCGGATCCAAAAACGGTGCGGAATCTGTTACGATCTCACTTTTCACGGGCATCCTTGGTGTTGCGTTTTCTGTTATTTTCCTTGCATAAACGCCTGTGCTTGATGTGAAGATGATCTTCACGATTCTTGTGGGATAGGACCCTATGGATTGGGAACTGGAGATGCCTTGCGAAATTGGACGCTCATTAGAATACCGAATCAGCTATACCATCTACACACGTCTTTCGTGCCTGTTACTTTTTTTTTATACCACGAACTAGTGTTTTCCTTCAAGTAGTTTGATCGCTTTTGGATGGAGTGGTCGAATTGATGGAGAGATGCATTTGTTGTTGGCTATTAAAAAACTATAATTGCTTGATGATCAAAGCTTCCATTCATCTGATCGATGCATTCAATTGTCAACGCTATCAAGCTCCGATCCACACGAGGTCGTATGTATTTTTAGCATCTCCGAGCCCCTTATATTGCCCTCTCTCCTCCCCTTCCTTTTCTCGCGTTTCCCAACGATATGGACACTGACCTAGGTCAAGCTGATATCGAACACGGCCCCTCACTGCCCGGTCCGTAATCTGTTTCTTACCAGAGTCGGCTCTTATCGTCTGGCAGTGCGTTCGCTTTCAGATACATCGGGGCCTGGTCGATCGACAATCTTTGCCGGTCGTGTCAGCTCTCCTCAATCCATGTATGTTACAGACTCCATCATCGAGGAGAAGGTCTCTCAAGGTATCTAAATTTTCTGTATGCGATAATCGTCCGCTCACTTTGAATCCAAAGATGATGGGTATGGCGGCTCACGGACCCCAACATTTGGCCGCGTCATGGGCGACCTGCATCGAAGAGACACGAGCCAAACACTGTACGGCGATCCGTCATCCAAAATCTGGGGACTATATCTTTCCCAAGCAGAAAAGTTTGACAGGGAGCATTCCGAGAGTTGGACCGCAAACACAGAGGGCGTGTTGGTGTTTGTACGTCATAATTCTTCACACCGAGATGATTTTACTCTTCTTACCTCGAGGCCCTGATCAGACCGGTCTTTTCTCGGCCGTGGTGGCTGCATTCCTCGTCGTCAGTTATCCGTTGTTACAACCCAATCCAATTGATATCACCAATCAACTGCTTACCCAAATCTCCCAACAACTATTAACAAACGGGACGGGCTCGTCACAGCCATTGCCCCCTGCTGATACATCGTCATTCCGACCTCCTTCTTCTGCCGTGCGTGTGAACGTAGCATGGTTCACTAGTCTTGCCATGAGTACGGGCTGTGCCCTGTGGGCGACCCTCATGCAGCAATGGACTCGGAGATACATGCAGGTTGCGGATAGACCATACGGCCCTCCGAAGCGGGCTCGGATCCGTGCTTTTTTTGCAGATGGCGTGGACAAATTTGCGCTTGCTGCAGCGGTTGAAGTGCTCCCCGCACTCCTGCACGCATCCGTTCTTCTGTTCTACATAGGACTCATCGACTTTCTCATCAACATTCACCACACTGTCGCTTTCATTTTGCTATCATGGGTTGCGCTTGCATGCCTGATATACTTTATCCTCACCATCATGCCACTATTTTATCCCAACTCGCCGTACCAAACCCCCCTTTCGTCACTCTGTTGGTTTATCATGGAAGTGACGCCTTTACTCAAGCTCTGGGTCCGCCGGCGGAACGAGACCGTACGGACTGCCATTCGTGAGCGCCGGACCAAAATTGGGCAGGGTATGCGCCGAGCCCTCGAATCGAAGGCAACTCGACTTCACGTGCAGGCCGACGCCGACACCAACGCGCTTCGGTGGACACTGAGGTCCCTCGATGAAGACCACGAATTGGAGGAGTTCCTCGATGGACTCCCGGGTCTTTTCCATGGGCCCTCGCGCCATCACTCCCTGGGACTCAGAGGGGGATTGGAGCAATTAGTCAGACCAGTCGCCGACAAACTGTTCGCGACGTGTACGACAGGTCTCCTCCCCGAAGGAGCCCGAAGACAACGTCTCACGGCCTGTCTCAGAGCTATCTGGTGCTTCTCTGGTACAGTTGATCTCCATTTTCGGGCAATTTGGGACCAATGGAACAAGTTGACCAATGATCCCTGGGGACCATTGTCAATAGAGACATGGGCAATGGCATCGAACATGACTACAGAATTGGATCCTTTCGTCGCACTCCGCGCTCATTGCATTCAGGCACTGATGGCCGTCATGTGGAGCAAAGGCAGGTGGCAATGTGCCCCATCCGAGGCCGCCTTGCTTCTCCAACGCCAACTCGGCGCCTCCTCCATCGACATCGACAGGTGGTGGCACACAAACGGAGACCAACTGCAAGTTGCCGTAGCGGCCAACCTGTTGACCAACTCGCTCCCACTTCTGCACAAGTTGGACAAGCTCGAGACCGGCGGGGACACGATGCTCAAGATCGAACTCAAGGCAATTTTGGATACGATATGTGGCGAGTTGGATGCGTCGGACGTGCCGCACGAGCTGCGGGCCCGGTTCGCTGATGGTGCCGAAGTCATGAAATTGTTTAATATTCGGGATGTGGCAGGCCGCTCGCAGCGACGTGCTGCTTTTGACCTGAATGGACCATGGACAAAGATATTTACTCCCGTCGACATTGATTGAGGAGTCAGAGGAAATCAATACCCCTGGAGCTGGGCTGTGGCCATGAACCGCCACATATCTACACGCGCTTCCGTAGGATTACAAGATATTCTGATCATTGATTGATTTGCAGCAGTTCGGATGGGTGTATGTCTGTATTAGTGATGTACTGTGCTTAGATGTGTTGTATCAACTTGTCGAATGAGAATGTCAGTACTAGTGTTTTCACAGTGTCATGTTCTTGTAAGTTCCGCCTCGCTATTGAGTCTCTCCCTCGTCTTAACAACTTCATTACTAGTATTTTATGTACGGAACTCGGAGCTCACTTCTACGGTAGGTAATGGTTGCTCGCTTACTATAAATCAACCCGTGAACGTCCGTTTCCCTGCATTGGTGCTATTTTGTGGTTCGACAGGGATACTACGCGTTCAGATCCTGCCAGTAGTGCCCGTCGTGTAGAATGGGAAAGTGGTCAACAGCGACTAGGACTACACTTTGTCGCTGTCTCCACTGAGGAAGGGCTTGGCAACAAAGGCTGTACAGTATTGGCCACGGTCAGGTGATGGCTATTGCACCGAGTCATTTCTGTTCTCCCATATCGTCTCACCATGCTCGTCGACGGACCACATTTTCAGGCGACGAACGAGGGTGAACTCGTCTTTCTGCTCACTGACGGGGACAGCAGCCGTCGCCCAGAGGAACATGAGACGATCGAGTTGGAGGAGGAAGAGAGGACGGTCCGGCAGAATTACTATCTCCGCCTCCCGCTTGAGCATCCCGATTCCCATCGATGGCGCGCGGAGATCGCAAAGTGGTTGGCTCCGCTCGTGCTAGGCAGTACGTACGACTCACTCACTCCCCCCTTCATCATTATGTCCCACACCACCTACGATAGCCACCATGGGCCGTGTACCTTGGACCCTCGCAGCCTTCCCACAAGGATACGACCTACTTTTACACATGACCCCACGCAAGACCCGGTCTTCCAAACCCCGTCGCGACTTCTACCTCTACGGTGCGCGTCCTCCCCATTCCCATTCCGCGATCGCTCACGCATGCATGCATGAATGAATGAATATACGAACCTACGTGCGTATTTACGACGACGACGACAACAACCACGATGAGTAGGCTCGACGGACGTCGCAAGTTTTCGCTCGCCCTTCGAATTTGTGGAGCACGCCAAGTGGTTGATGCAGGGTGCGCATCGCACGCTAGACACGGACCGCTCTCCACGATGCAAGTGCAAATACTGTAATTGTGATGACAGCGGCGACAAACAAATTGTGATTTCGCGCGAGTTGAAACGCGTACGGGCGCGCGTATTGACTCAGATTGACGGGGGCGATGTGCAAGACAGCGAAGACGAAGCCGTCATCGATGCAGAGGCAGGCGCTGACACCGGTGCCGAAGTAGGGGCTGAGGAACCCCAGGCTGAGGCCGAAGTTGTCATCACTGAGACAGCCACTGCCGTCCCCGCTACCGATTAGTGTGGCCACGCTGCGGGAGATGGTAATTAAGAAAGGAAATGTATGCAAGGATTATGTATAAGGACTTCTCCACTGTAATATTTATTGATCACTCGGAAACCACATATGCACTAGGTCATGAGATCTGTTCGCTCACGATGTATCGCATTGATTTACAAATGTTATCGATATGGTTTGTTGGACCTTGAACGGTATCGCAGTAACATTGAGCATTGAGGATTAGGGTAGCTAGTGGATATGATTACTGAATACGTTATGAGTAGAAATGCTATTCTCGATGGCCGCAAGAGGGTCAGTTATGTATTGTTTTCAGCAGACAGAGAATGATAGACACAACTCGGACTTGTGATCCGTTGTTAGTTTCTATCTCGTAAAAAAATATCTATGGATACATCCAGTGCATAGTGCGAGCATTAGTAAAGGTGGGAGTGGATACAGTTTGTCGCCCTACACTCGTTCAATTTCAAGAAGGGAACCCGTGGTCCCGTGGATCGCCATTCGCCAGTCAGCCAGTCCCACAAGTCCCAGTCCCCTGAGAATGGGCAACTGATGGTACTACAGCAAGAAGCACCAGATCGCTCCCTGATAGGTGGGAGCCGTTGTCCTTGCGGAGGAGAGCCATTGAGCACGTCGCGAACAGTTTGTAAGCGGCCCCGATTATCCCTCCGGTCCCTCTGATTCATGATGATGCAAGATGGCGCATCAACCCAATGACAGGCTCAGGAATCCATCAAGGACATCCCCCATCTCGTAATCGTTGTCCAGGTTATTAGCGTCTAGTGAAATACGCAGGCGCGGGTCTATGCGAGGAGCCTGAAGGTCATCGTTTTGAGCCCAGGCTCACGCGGAAGTCATTCTGCGCGATCTCAGCTTCGCTGTCGTTGCGAAAGGCTTGATAACCATGTGGAGCCATAGTGAACCGAGAGAGCACTGAGAAGCAGAGGCGGGGTCTGGTTAGTGATTGGTTGATACGGCAAGTTGTCGAAAGTACAGCGGCACGACAATGGGGAAAAGAAACACTGACCGTTCAAAAAGATATCTGAAATTTGAGTGAGACGAGCGTGAGAAAACTGTGCACGACGGTGTGGCACACTGGAAAGACATTGAGGACAAAGTGGACGGAGCCCACGAGAATAGAGAGACCAGACATGTGTGTGCAGGAGTTCAGAAGTACTTAAATCTCCGCCGCAAATTTGAACTGTTCCATTCCATGTTGTCTGACAGTTAGAGGAAAATGGGCATATCCGTCACGGTGCGCGATTTATCGTAAATCCATCCGCGACTGCACATATCTTCGGGTCATCTATTTTTCGAGGGTTGTAGCCTCCAGTACGCAGGCTGACTTCATGGAGAGTTGGTGAGTCAAAGAATGTTCGTATGTACGACAGGAGCGGATGGGTTGGACAGAAACTTGAAGATGATATCAGAGACGACGGTGTTTGAGTTGTGAGCGCCGATGATTGCTGAGTAATTCGAGCAAGCGGCAGATTGATAACATTGGGCTGCGACGTCTGATATCATTAATAAGAGTGGATGAAATTACCATGATACGGAGAAAGACCAGCCTGAGGACTCTGAGCGCCTCAAGGTGAGTACGACATAGCGTCTGGCATGACTGGCACACCATGTGTGTTTGCATTCGAGCTGCCAGTGTGCTCATCGCCAAGCTCCTCTACCTGGGAAAATACAACTCCTCGAGATTTTATCGTACTGTGTTTAACCAGTAAGCGCTATGTCGATTCGGTTGTAGGTTGTTCATGAGCGCTTGGGTCGGGGCACTGCCATGTCTACCACCCTAGCTTTGGGTTCAAATTGCGCGGATATATCAAATGAGAAAAAACGAAAAAACCCGTTACTCACCTAGGGAGATCTTCTCAGTAGTGCACATAATCTAAGGCGTGCTAGCGGCATCCCGGAAAGTGAACGCACTACAGGATTCACATGACATGCATCATGAGATCCCACCCTTGACGAACATTAAAAAGAAGAGCTATACAGCGAAAATCAGTGAACGAGCGGAATCCAGGTTCGTCCGCGTCCCATGTAAATCATGGGGAAATTCCTGCGGAAATTGCACAGCAGCGCAAGTAGGAGAGCCAGTATACTGTAGTACATGGGGTAGATTTGGGCGTTGGCAATTGAGACAAAGCCGCACTGGCAAGAATCACTTTGGCGGTTCTCTCATCTCCAAACCGATAGGCGGTCCATTCTACTGTTAATCCCTCCGGTCGCCAGGCTGATGGCTACTCAGTAATGAAGATGGGCAGACATCGACGGCTCGGATGAGAACTTGAGAAGGCTACTAGCAACGGAGGCCGAGCACCGATTGCAAGTGCCACGTTCAAGTTGTTTCTGACTCTGTAGTAGTACCGTACAGAGTGCGAGTGGTGTTTGATCAGAAACCGCAAATTCGGGTAGCACTGTGGATTATGGCAAAGTCAAGGGCAAAACGGAGTCCTCAGCTCGTTCAACAATCCGGTTTCAGTAAGTATTCACTGATACTACAATTGTGCATACAAATAAAAAAATTTACAAGGCACTCGAAGAAGAAAAATGGCTGCCTAACATTATATACTATGGTCAAACTTAGTAATGGTACAGGTATGCGACAGACTAGCCCGACGTTTGCTTGTGGATGAGTAACTGACAAAGTGAGACAAAAGAAAAGAAGTGAAATAAACTAAGAAAGGAAGGGATAGACAAACGATGAGACCGAGAGGGAAAGGACCGATCGATCAACTTGGAACGCGACAAGACAAGGCAACACGAGGCAAGAACAAGACAAAGCACCTCCCACCCACGAGAACAAGCAAAAGCACAAAAAGGCGAGGCAGGCAGAGAGGAAGAAGATGAGTAATGGGAAGACAAGAAGGACACCAAGCCGGTAGACGGTACGTGGGTAGTACGTATACGATGCGGTTCAAGACATGTTTTGATATACAATGCGATCCCCAGGAAAAAGAGAGATGCGTGATGGAGGACAAAGTGTGAGTGTGAGTGTGAGAGTGCAATGATTAAAAAAACGTGCAAAAAAGGGAAAATAAGGCATGTAGCAGAAGAGAACAACCGACAGAGCAAGGCGAAAACGAAGAACGGGAATGCGTGGAGTGTAGGGCGTGTGGTTTTGCCGCTACAATTACCAACCCGTATAATGAAAGTCGTCCGCCCACGTTCGATTCCTCGCCAACGCACGTTGCCTACGCTCGGCGATACTGTCCTGGGTCCCATCGCCAGAACCTTGACCCCGTTGATGTTGCTGCTGCCGTTGCGACGGACCTGCTTGCGCATTCCCATCCCCATTCACCACCGTCGTAACCAGACGTGACCCGCCACCGCCACCGCCACTGCCACCGCCGAGTCCGTTTCTCCGACCCGCATTTCCAAGCAAATTAGTTTTGCTCACTTGTCTCTCCCAAAGTAAGTTCCGTCTCAGGCTCTCGCTAAGTTCCGTAGCGAGCATCTGCCTCCTTGTCGTGCGCGGCGTGGTCGGTGGTGCAGGCGCGGGTAAGTTCCATGGGTGGTTAAGCGGTATAGGAGCTGTCGCGACCGTCGGCAGTATGGGTCGCGTGGCCGTCATCGCTGAGGTTTGTGTCGTTGTTGGAACCTGGTTATCGGACGCTCGTCGGCGAGAAGGCTTGGTGGCGGCGAGGGCAGCTAAGCGTTGTTGAGCTAGGCTGTGCGAAACTTGGATAGTATCATCTGGATCGTCAGGGCTATCACTTTCGTCCTCTAGGTCCTCCGCTTGTGGACGGCCCTTGGGTCGGTATCCACCATGATTAGACGACGTGGCAGCAGGGATCATGGGCGCTTGCGCGGTTACTTGGGCAGCTAGGGGGACTGCGGCGGATGACTTGCCGCCCGCTGTCAACGTGGAAGGGAATCCAGTAGTACGAGTCACGTCGTGGGTAGACACGACGCGATATGGACGTCCTGGAGGAAACACGTTCGGGTCCGGGTTCAATAGCTGGGACAGTAGACCAGACTGGGTACGACCCAAATTTGAATATGACCGCTTAGGCTGCTTAACAAACAGCTCGCGCTGGCGCTGAGCCTCAAGGGCAGCCTCACGTAGCCTGATCTCCTCTTTTGTCGGAGGACGCTTGCCCGTGCCTGTACTTGGGGGATCGATGGCCCCCTCGCTGACTTCCTCCGATGCCCATGAATCATCATCATCCTCCTCCTCGGTATCCGTCGTCGCGTATTCAGACGAAGAATTTGACACGATGCCACGCCTTGGCGCCGCAGAGGCAGAGGCATGTGCATTCGGATCCTTGGAAGCAGTAGCACCATTCAGCTGGCTCGTCGTTGGTGGGTGTGGTTCAATAGGAGAGCGTTGTGGCGGGCGGGAGGGCCCAGCAGCTTTCGGAGGTTTATCTACGTTATGTTGAGCCGGTGGGCGAACCCTGGTAAGGTCCTTCCGCATCACCTGAACGACGTGGCGACCCGAGTTTAGTCGCGTCAAAGCAGGGCGAAATGGAGGGTTCTTGGAACGGCGACCGCGGCCAGTGGGATTGGAGGATGCCGAGGCAGCGCTGGCGCGGGTCTGATTAGAGGTGACACTGCTTGGCTGTAGCTCCCCGGTTTCAGATGGCGATTTCCCCGTGCTAATGGAACCGTTCGAACCACGGTCTGGACCATCGCGCTCGGGAGAAGGTGACTGGTCTTGTTGCAAGAAGAATCGTCGATCTGAAGGTTTAAGTGTGTCGTCGATGGGTCGCGAAGCCTGGGACTGTAGGTGCGGAGGAGGGGGATGCGGCAGTCGGGCAAGATGAGGATGACGATCGTTGGGTTGTGGGGGAGAAGAGGTGGCGACGGGGACGGGACTGAGTAAATGGGGTGGTGGACAGGCCAGTGGTGTTGTTACCGGGTTGGGCTTGGAAGGAGTTGTGGCGTCCGGGGAATGATGCCGGGCCACAGCCGCGGATAGCCGAGTGGGCGGCGCGAGATGTTGGCCGGTAGTTGGCAGGGAAGTGGGGGACCGGCGGGCACTGGGGTGGCTGGAGGTGTAGGGTGCGGTGTCGGGTTAACCACTACGACGCGTGGAAAGAGGCCTCCGGAGGGGGGTGGGGTAGAGGGGGGAGGAAGGCGCATGCTTGGAACAGGTGCGACAATCATCCCACCGGGATCCGGGGCGACGATGATGGGATCAAGTTTGGGGAGAGGAGGGCGCGTTGGGGGTCTGACAGTAGCGAGGTCAAGCTTGTCAGGGATCATATCGCGTATGATCTTGCCCACGGATAAATTCGGTTTTGGTCGGGTGGTGACAAGGCGACGGGCAGGAGGCGGAGTGGTCGAAGAAAATGAGGGTGGAAATTTGGTAGTGCGCTCCGGATGAGGTTCAGGTTCAGTTTTACGAGACTCTGGGGATGCGGGGCACGACCCTGAAGGTGGGGTAAAAGGAAACAAGTGTGTTAGGTCAGAAACGGGAGGAGGGGAGGGAAAGGGAAGGAGGGGGGGAAAAAGGAAACTTGCCAGAATGTTCAACGCCCTGTTCTGATACGGGTGTAAGAGGGCAGGAAGCCGGGATTAAATGTGGAGAATGTGGGGGGTTGGGAAAGGTTTGTTCCTTCTGCTCGCCTCAAGTTCGCGATACC
Organism: Russula griseocarnosa; assembly: GCA_022884055.1. Lineage (NCBI taxonomy): Eukaryota > Fungi > Basidiomycota > Agaricomycetes > Russulales > Russulaceae > Russula > Russula griseocarnosa. The sequence goes on from JAGKRU010000106.1 coordinate 70,085, forward strand.
AGAGTCTCCAAGAGATGTATTCGAGGCGGGGCCGTCTTGAAGAGATCCCTTACATTTTGCAAAGACTGATTTGGATGTCGAGTGAGGAAGGAAAAGTGGGGAGGGAGCGAGGATAGACGTACTCATCCAGAGGCCTGTTATGGCATCGCACCGTCGAGATCGACGAGGGCATCTGCGGCTAGAGACAGGACGGGGACCATGACATGGAGAGAGAAGAGGAAATTCTGGGCGATAGGCAGAGGCAGAGGCAGAGGCAAAGGCAGAGGCAGCTCAGAGGAGCGTCAGTCACTGGGTCGCACGGACCGGCGAACCGGGCTGGTCATCGGTGTATTTCATTACGTGATACCCCCTTCCTCTCTTTACTTTACCTTACCCTCTCCCTCTCCCCTGATCCCCCTCTCGGATCCCCATTGCAGTATCTAGATATAGACTAAACGTGCGTGTCTCTCCATGCGGGGGAGAGGGAGCGCTGTGTCTCGTGCAATTGGCCCCCGGAGCATGCCGCGCCACGTTCTTTATGTAAATCACGCCGGCCTCCCGCGGCCCATCTAAACGAGGCAGGCGCTACGACGTCTCCGCAATATTTGTCGTACGCCGTATGGCAACCTGCAGGGCAGGTCTACGCCATGCAAAACAGAGTGATCTTTGTTCATAATGTATTACGCGGGATTCGCGATGCCTATAAGATACACGGCCTACAACAGGGCAATAAGATAGCCTGTCCCAACTACAGTACGGACATGTGCTTTTGTGTGCGCTCTCTCATAGTGCCTGCACTCAACGCCAGCACTGCACGGTTCTCTATATAGGGTATCGTATCTCTGCCAGCAATCAGCTCATCTCTGTCAACATGACCACTCCGGTTCGCGACTAGACGGGAAAAGTAGGGACGAGATGGACGAACAAGCGAGGTCCCGCCAAACACCCTCCTAAGCGTCACTTGATACAAGTTGACAAGTTCCCTTGTCCAGGTGATACTTCAGCCCATTCGGGTTTAGATACGACTGTCACATGTCAGTCAGTACATTACAGCCCAAATCATGGTTAGCATGTGACAAGCCGACCTTCAGACAGCCAGGTTTCTAACCGAGCCGGGATTAGCATCGTGCACACAGCAAGAGCGCTAAAGCGTCCGCACCGGGCAATGATATAATTTTTCACGTTTCCGAGGCGTTGTCGTCATTTCATGTGACTGGAATCGGCCACGAGGGCCGCGCCTTTCGACGCGTTTTGGTCCACAAGCGGATTCACGCGGTGTTGTTAGTAAAGAGGGTGAGAGCGCAATTGGCTCTTTTTGGGTTCCCAGGAGAGGTTCCGGACTAGGCGCCCGAGCTAAAATGTCTTGAGGACTTGGTGGGCCCGCCAGGCTCACAGGAGAAGTGGCTGAATCTGACTCGCTATCCAACATTGGGGGACAGGGACTTGGTGTTCGTGGACATGATCCTTCAGGGAGTGTGCGTGGTTGTGGGAAACTGAGAACCTTATGGGCAACATCGTACAGCGAATCTGCCGACGGGTGATGGTAGAGTGGTTCATCAGGGAGGACGGGCATAGACTCGACGTGAGTGGCCTCAAAATGGGCAAGCAGCTCGTGGAGGTCTGGGATGTTGAGCCCGCAACAGGTAAAATTGGAGCACTAATCGTCTGTCAAGTACCGAACGGGAGGGATGAGGGAGGAAGAGCAGACTCACGATTTCGCGCTCGAATGGGGGGTATAAGATCGAGTCCAAGACACCGATGGGATCTGGCGAGTCGAGGGGAGAGGGAGCGGCCCATGAGTGGGGATCGGCGAGGGTGAAGGCCAAGCTAAGAGAAGAGAGAGGGTGAGATAGATCGAGCAAGGAGGAGATAAGAGACGCGTACTCGAAAGAGTCCATCATGATGAGAGGGTGGGGCGGAGAAAAGGAAGGAAAGGGAAGAAAGACGTCGTGACGGCGACCAGGACGGTGATATACTGACACACGTCGCTCGGGGAACTAGGCTAGAAGCGCTCGGTCGCACGCGTTTTCCGTTCTGCGCTTCAAAAGAAGCACCGCCAAGTTTTAATGGATCAGCGTTGACAGGAACCGAACTAACTCGATGCGATCTCCGGCCGAACACAGTTCACTGCCTTTAAAAGTTGCCGTCTTCCCCAACACGGCCTGCTTGTCACAATTCTTTCACACTTCCTCTCCCACTTGCTGCAATCAGAAAGGTGAGGTCTCCACCCGTTTGGGCCACGGTTGAAACAGCCCGCTTCGCGTCTCGTGTTTGAGCTCCCAATCGAAGAGCGCTAAGGACCCTGCCGACTGCTATTCCCTCGACACATTTATGATTTTTTCCACGTAAGACAGATGCCGGCATGGTGGAGTAAAATGCCAGGCTCGCATGAAACACTGTACAGCCGAATCGAGATGAGGCACCAATATATATGTACGTAACTATCCCCTTGAGTAATAAGCCCCTGCCCAATTTGTGAATCCGAGACGGCCCCAACCATAACAACCACGTCGAGACTCACGCACCACCACCACCACGACACTTTCGGGACCATCGTCCCTTCGCAGCTGTGTTGCAGTAGTTCGAATGTTGATCGCTGGTATGGAGACGTAATGATTGTGTTGTTCCTAACAAAGTGACCATATCGGAGAATGTAAACCCCGGCTTGGACCGCGCCCGTGCCCCAGCCTCCTGCTGTGATCACCACCCGCGGAAAAGGATGAATCGGGCTTATCAAAACGAACTTGATTGTGAATAGGGCTGAAAAATGAAAAAGCCTGATGACACGCTTTCTGAAAAAAAAAGTCAGTTTTATGTGGCGTAACATATGGTGGTGCGGCACAAAACGCTCACAGAGACCACATTTCCATGCCTTTTTTCAGAAACAAATCGTTCTCGAATCTCGATCATATCAAGCGTCCCTTCCTCCCTAATTTTGTCTAAAGTCATCCTCCATGCTATCTAGCTAATGGAGTATCGTTAGTGCTGACGCTGACAAGGTACAGATTGGTTTTCAAGATGCACTGTTCTTTTGCCCAAACGTTGATCTATCTATGTCATTGAGAATGAGTCCAATTTTCCCGGGAATAGATTCGGTAATGGTTTTTTCACCACTTCCAAGCTTCGCATTTCAGTAGATCTAAATCGATCAAGTTTGGACGTGCCGAGTTGAGGACTCACGGCTATCTCTAGGCTTGGTACTGCGTGTGTTTCAATTATCTACTTTAACGTTCCTTCCTCGGCCTTGCTTGTCTTGTAGGTACGACGGGCGTGTTTCTCCTTCTTACTGTACAATACATCAGCATGAGGCGTTTTATGCACTCTTGTAATAAGCGACCGAACTGAGGTGCGAACTTCGTGAACGTCAGGAAATAGTTCCAGGGTTCATCAGGTCCATCAATTCGTTATGTTGCATATGTGCCTTGCTCCATTTCTACTGTAATATTATTTGAAATTAACTCAATCTCGCGCTGTTCTGACTTCAGAAGGCTGCTGCACAAATGACTCCGAGGCTGATGGTGCAACTGATATAAAAGGTAATCTTCAACTTTCCACAAATAGTACTCTCCTTCACAATACAGGACGCCTAAAACCTTTTGTCGCCCACAGCGTGTGGGATTGGCGCGCCTCAACTTGAAACCCAGATAGAAACTTTATCATATCGAATACAATGAGGACAAACGCCGCGTTTATATTTACTGCATTGGGTACATGACTGCATACGATATGATACCGTAGTACGTTACAGTACGTAGACGTCAATGCAAGGGCTTGAGTTGCATGATCCACGGATTCTGTACACCTAAGTCTGATCGTAGAAGGCTGCGTGTTCGATCAATTTCAGTGGAACATATGAACTTGGCGATGAAGTGCCGCACGGCTCTCGGGCCTGCGCTGCGCATACTAATGGACTTTTTTTTTAAATCTGCATTTCTATTCCGCAACATACTGTACAGTAGTAAGTTACACGTGGGCGTACGATGAAGGGGAATCCGTGACGGCACGGCTCGATCGGCCACGCTGCCCTGATCGACGCCAGCCGAAAAAGGGTGATTGATTTGCACGCACACAAAATTTCTTAGCACAAGGAGCATACACCCAAGTGAGCCGGCTATACAGTACTGTATGTACTACTGTACAAAACACTTTTCTAGGAGAAGTGGTCAGACTCAACTTGAAGCACGGGTGCCACGTGCGTAGATTGAATACACGTGTACGCACATGTACTACGATGATTTCAAGTTCATGTCAATGCTGTACAATCGTTCAAACGCATGCCAGCTGAATGCGATCGATAAGGAGACAAATTATGCACTGTGCAGCACCGAACTATATCATCTGTATCATCACGCAAGCACGATTGCCGCGGTCCCGCGGACTATCAATGACAACGATCTTTATGTGCGGAAATAGTACAAGGGCGTCGGTCCGTCAGTCGCGAACCGCGGATGAGAATGCACGAGAACGGCAAAGGAAGATGATGTACTGGATTAACGGTATTACAGTACCAGTGTATATATAGATCCCCGAGGGCTTATTACGCGAACCACGTTCACTTTTTAGCCCATTACAGCCACGGTTTTGTAATCTATTGTACAGTAGTACTATCATTTACGAAAGTCTCAACACCCGTTGCCGGCCACTGACCCGGGCACTCAAGCTGGCATCAACATAACGACTCGGAGCGGAGTACAGGGCAACTTGCAGTCAATTGCCTTGATATGGGAGGAGATGACTTCAAACTACTGCGTCTGTATTCTGTTGGTTACCACTCGATTATTTCTCCGCGCAGGGGACCGGAGGCTGCTTCTATACTTTCACAGGCTGAGAGAATCGGGAAATGGATGAATGAAGTGCGACCTGTCTATGATTGACGAAAAACCCGTCGCTCATGGAATTGTGCGCTGCGCTATTACTGTAGTACTGGTGGGTGGCAGCCAAAGTGACGTCCCATTTTGCATGAAAATTTAAAAGTTTTAAACCATGATGCATGAGGCCGGGGACCATACATGAAATCGAAAGACTAAAATCAAGGAGTGGTGGTTCTTCGTGTAAGTGTGAGATGATGGGACAATGGAATTCCTCTCCAATGGAGCGACGATGCATATGGGAGGCAAACCATTGAAAATTTCTCTATATCTACTCTACGTCAACACCGTGCACGATCCAGATTCAGAAGGAGCAACAGCCTCCAGGTACCTTGACAAGCCGACCATCTGATATATATGATCCTATCAAAACATTCCAGACGAGGCAGACGAAGTCACACGTACCCACGTACATATATACTATATTGTACATCGATCAATACACGTGTACATCTCTCACACGCTCGTCGAGCATCTGGGATAAACAGTACATAGTTGGCACTAACAGGCCTCCCACACCTCCTACATAACCACCGAAATTGATTACTGTAAACAAGCGCTATTGTACTTTATTTCTGCTGGACGTGCCAAGGCGAGCAGGCGCCCTAGGGGGGGTGGGGGAGTTGGTCGTGAGAACGAGCATGACATCCGCAGGCACTGGGGTTCGCAATGCTCGTGGGGTGAAATGTCCTGGTATTGGGCGCAGCAGAATACTTCGTATTCCGATGCCACAAAGGGGGAGGCCAAGGCACTAGAACGAAGTTTCTGGGATCGAGATCACCTTGGCCATTGAAGTAACATATTGACTGGCAAGACGCTCTAACAGATGCCTCGCGTCTCATGCTAGTTTGCGAAGGCCACACAAATATTTGAGACCTCGTTGTGAGTACAACCAACAACCAACGACTTACCCTCGGGGCGTCGCGCCAATTCACCATTGACCCTCCTCGCCTCCACCCTCGCCTTCGCTGGGCTCACCCTCCACTGCCTCTTCCTCTTCCTCGAGCGCAGCTTCGGCTTCGGCCTGCAGTTGTGCGGCCGAAGCGGCACTCGCGATAGCCCGCTCGAGCATGAGCGTCTGTTCAGGAGAAAGGCCATAAAGTGACGACCCCTCGCATTTATCGAAGACACCATTCCGCCTGCATCGGCAACGGCACCGGTCGGAGTCGTGTCAGTCGAATTTGGTCCCGTGGCACGTGAGAGCTGCGCCTGTGCTCGTGCCAAGGCGCTAGCGAGCGTGACCTGGCCACCTGTAGTACCAGTCTCTACAACAGCGGATATAGCAGCTGTAGCAGTAGCCGTGTGCCCAAGTGGCATTTTAGATGCTACCACAGGACCACCACTTCCACCTCCCAACGCGCGAGCGACGCAAGCTTGCAATACTATATGCAGCCGTGCCACCGATTCGTGCGCAGCTACCAGCACCGACCTGGGAAGTTCGCCCTCCTCAAGTATAATTCCTGTGGCATCGGGCGCTGCATCTGGAACTTCATACCACATACGTGTGCGGCGCGTTTCAACATCACTAGCACCAGGATCGTCCTTCGGCACATCAATCTCCGCCACGTCCGCTGTCGCGCACGTACTATGGCGTGCCGCGGCCGCATTCCGATGTCGCGTGAGAGCATCGCGGCGGGAAAAAGCCTTTGCACACCCTGTGCACTGCCAGGCTTTATCTTCGTGTAGACGTTCGTGGCGCTTCAGGTCATGGTTGCGCGCGAAGGCTGCAGGACAGCGTGTACAACGGAAGGGACGTTCGGCGGCGTGCATACGGGTAGTGTGTGCTCGAAGGCTGTATAGACGCGCGAAAGTCTTACCACAGCCCAGGAAGCTACACGGATATACAGATGTCCCGGGATGTCCCCAAGCAGTGCTGTTCTTACTGCTGGCGCTGGCGCTGGGACCACCGATAGGGATGCCGGTGAGTACCCGAGGGCTTGAATGAGACCGCCGACCTCCTGGAGCATGTTGCGAGCGGGACCCGCGGCTGTCATTGCAAAAAGGAAGACTTGGTGAAGTTTAAACTGGATAGACGCAATCAAGGGTGGTGGGGGTGGACCAGTGGGCGGGGCGGCTGGACTGGTGAGGGCAGAGATGATTGCCCGACTGGCAGCATCCAATTGCGTGTGTAATGCACACTGCATGGGGAGTGGCGGAGAAACTGTAGCGCGTACAGGAAGGCGGGAATGACGCTTCGAAGGTGGTGGGATGTCGTCGTCGTTCAAGATATCATTTTCACCGTCGTCTCGCTGACGCTTCCCCTTTCCAAGCTGGAGTTGAATAGACGATTCTTCCGAATGCCTCAGAGAAGAAAACAGGACATCGGAGCGGGCGAGGGATACCAAGAGGTGACTGAGGGGCTTGGCGATTTCCTTCGGGATGGCATTAGATGAGACGGCGTTGTCGAAAGCGTCGAGGACCGAAACACCGGGGCCAGGGATGAGGGTAGTGGAGAGAGTCGAGCGCGCAAGTGGATCATTGGCAATGTCTTTGAGGATGATTCGCATAGTTTTGAGAGCCTCGTGTACCCTCCTATCGGGTAGCACATAGCAGACTGAATCCACCTCCTCAGATGCGCTGGAAGAAATCGGGGCATCCGATATTGCAGCCGTACTCTTGCTACCGGTAGCCGCGGCCTCCGCCTGAGCCTTGTTTATCTCGGCCCACAGCTGGTCGTTCAAGCGGCGTGCAATCTCTTCTGCCTCCGCATCTGCATCCTCTTCCTCATCTTCATCCCCTCATCGTCGTCCGCAAGGTTCCCGTCGCCTTGACCGCTTTCCCAGTGTTCAACTGCGGTGTGGTATGCTGTGACTGTATCGGCCGAGGAGGTACGTTTCTGCGTGTTAGTAGGGCCCATCATGGGCAGTTACTGGCCACTTTTCGAACGGAGGTCCGGCCCGTCTCTTCATTGAGATTTTATCCTTTCCCCGTGCTAAAGCAAAAGGAACCAATAGAAGATCATGCATACTATCTAGTACAGTGTACACTCCCTTTGCGAAGACCCCACCGTAATCTTTCTCACTCGCCTCTACCCTCGAAGTAATCAACCAGGGAGGGACATCTCAACTGGCGCCGTCGTAACCCTGTTTGACCAGCGGTGCGGGCGATCCTCGGCGCCGACCAATACCCATACCCATGCGAACGAGCGTCTCAAGTGACGCCCGTCCATTAATCAATAGGTCTTCGTCCCACTCGACGACGTTCTTTTCGAACAGACACACGATCGTTGAGCCGCCTGCCAACACAAGGAAGGTTTAATAAAGGGTGTCAACGTCTCCACCCAGAAAAATGTACACACCGAATGCAAAATAACCAAACTCTTGTCCGCGCTCGACAAAGTCGCCCTCCGACACTGTTGTATTGATGCTACCGACCATCATAGCGCCAATACACACCGCCATGACTCGTCCAAACTGCGGACTATCAATTGGCACAATTTTCCGTGCGTTTTCGCCATAAACGTCTAGTGTCGTCCTGATAGCTTGTGGCTATACGGACAAAGGCACACGAATGGCACATGAACAAACCAAATACAAACATTCGAACAGGACGTTAATACTGACATTAACGGTGTAATACTCGCCGGAGATATAGGTCATTGGCCGATGGTGCCATCAACGGGCGAGTGAAATCGGTGGTAATCTTGTGGTGCAAGTCGAAAAATGACGAGTGCGCCTCCCACATACCGTTCCGCTTGGTCCTTGTACGCGTCGCCGAGGAGCCGCGCAACAGTAAACTCGCGGCCTTTGATCCAGAGTTTTGTCGCCTCACTTGTTGTCTCAAACGCCATGAGCCGGCAATCTGCCCCACTCACGAGACGATTCGGGTCTTCGGGTGTCTCGACCGGCCTCACATCAGATTTCAATTTCCTTGAAAAAACCAACCAAAGCCAGTTAGGATAAGCAAAGAATGAACACAGAAATAGATCCCAACCGGTAGAAGAACTGGTTAAAAGTTTCTAATATAGGGTCACAAAGCGCTCGATGAGAGTCAGACGTGGACCTACTGAAAGAAGGAAGGGGGTCCAGTATTTCCTCAACGTTGAGTTGGTGGAATTCTATAAACACTGGAATTTCACGGGCCGACTCGGGCGAGTCATACTTAGCGCCCTGCTTTTTCGAGAGGGATTTGAGAAGCCCACGGGCTATATACAGCGAATCAGATGGGAGAGATATCCTACACGGTAGCGCGATGAACATACCTCGCGCACCCTCCAGCCTCGAACGAGCGCCCTGCCCATCGAAAGACAAATGTTTCAATATAGCGATATGGTGCAACTGCCGAGCGTGGTGGAAGGAGTATTACTACTGACCTTGTACAACAGTCGAATGCCGAGCCGCACATAAACCTGCATCTTTTCCTCCTCTAGCTGTCCAGTCATCCGATTCTGCACGATGATATTCGCAGAATTCTAAAATGGGATCGTGCTATAGGAAAGAAAGGACGAACGAGACCCACGCACCGCGCCAATCTTATAATTCCCCGCTGATACTTTGGACAACACATTCGTGTACCACTTGCGTTGAGCCTGCACAGCTGTAACAAAGTTACCCACCATGACGTGATCTACACGCGCCCAATCTTGACTCGCGCACACAGCGAGATGCGTAACAATATCCCGCTCCGCTTTCGAGTTCAATCGCGGCCGCTGACACAAAGGACAATTCTTGACGTTGATCACCCGCTCGAATGCTTCATCACTGGTACCCGAACCGTTACCATTTCCACTAACGCTTGCGCCTTGCCCAGATCCTGGAGAAGTGTTCTCCGTGTTCTCCGTGTCGGACGCGGCAGAGGATGACGACGAAGCTTGACGAACGGCTGCTAGTGGCGGCCGTAGTGCCGCATCGCTTCCCGTGGTGGCGGTGGATGTCTAGACGAAGAAGGGGAAGGGTCATCGATATGGAGAGCGGGGCCTAAGAAGGTTAGGGAGTCAAGTTTTAAAGGCGGGGTATGCGTTCCGAGCGTGTGCAAATTCGGGGTATGCGACACACTGACATCCGTCCCCGATTCTGTTCCCGGTTCACGGTCGCGCGCGCTGCCCTCGCTGTCAGAAACGCTTCGTTCAATACGCTTCTTCTCCGAATTGGGTCTACATATTTCCGTTTCGAGACACTGTATTGCTTCATGGAAGGTCAGTTCGCCCGTTTGGGGGTTTTTGTCCCAGCGGGTGAAGAACGAGTCAATCGTCTCCATGGAGAGTGTTGAGCCGAGCGAATCGAGCATCGATGTTAGTTCAATATGTGACGTTGTGAGCGTGTCGTCTGTGTCGTACTGTTTGAGTAATTCGGACCAAAGTCGTTGCCGTAGAGCATCATATGGTTGGTACTTTGCACTGTGTCGAGGTAAGCATCACTACAAACGCAACTCCCCGACTACGTGGCAAGTACCGCAACTCACCGGAATGTGATTACTGGGGAATATTTCGATTGCCATTCCTTCGCAATTACGAGTGGGAGTTTGTACTCGTGGAAGGTGCGAGTCCCGTCTTCGTCTTCGGGATACAAGCCCGTGTCAGGGTCCTTCTTCGGGACGTTTTCAGCTAGCTCTGTGATTTCAATGGCAGCATCGCCGACGTGGTCATTGGACGAGAGTTTATCCCAATCGAGGACAGTGAGCTGCACTCGGAACGATCGCTCGTACTTGCGTACGTGGAAGAGTAGCTTCTCGTCCCAAACGGGGTTAAGCGAATGTCGGATGACGCGTGTTCGAAAGACCTTCTTGCCGAATGAGACGACCACGAAAGGGTCCATATCCCACCCGGTACGCATCACTTTCAAATCTGACTCAGCGGGCGATGCGTTAGGGATTCAAACAACTTACTGTTTCGGAGTCGGGCAGGTCCGTCGCACTCTGAATCTCAAGCATAACAATGCCCATAATGTCGTTGTCTGCCTCAAACTCAAAGTCGCCACTCGTCTGCCCATGCCACGGCCCGGGAATTTTCTTCCTTTTTCCCGGAGTCGGGGCCGGAGGCTCGATTGGCGTGAGGTCGAGGTCGACTGGGATTGAGGGCTCGATGACGTGTCGGTAGGGGTGCCAGTACGTCGCACTGGGCGCCGCGTGAGAATCTTTGGGATCGATGGTAAGAAGTACCTCCCTTGTTGGGTGGGAGGCAGAGATGCAGCAGTAGGGAAGGGGTAGGGGTCAGATCGGGTGATGACGAGTGAGCTCGCGGTGTGAAGACATTGGACTCATCCGGGTGGAGGACTTGGGCTCAATCTCGTTTTCGTCGTCCGAGGCATCGCCTTCCTGACCGTCTGCCTCATCGGAGCTGAGCCCGTCATCTTCGTACTCTGGTCCGTGCTGATGGGAGCGGATTGTACCTATACCTCGTGTCTGTGATATATGGCACATATCATGCGTTACAGGACGCTCGGGTGGTCATGGACACAATACGTACTGGGGGAGCCGAGACGAGGCTTGGGCGAGAACGCTTGATGAGTGCGTTATATGTCTCCGCGAAATCGGGCTGAAGGGTTAAGTTGGGAGGGTGGACGAAGCCAACTTTGATGTGCATAGTACCGGTCGCATTGGTCGTTGCGCGTGAAGATATGAGGTTGACAGAGAATGGCTGTGTAAATGAAATGAAAGGGCTTAGTATTCAGCCTTTTGCGGCGAAGACTTCAGTATGGCGAGACGCACCTGATTATCTAGATCGTCATAGGCAAACACATTTCCTCTGAACCATTCGTCCAGTGGCAATGCATATTCGCCCAAATACTCCTTCCTGAGCATGTCTTTGTCCCATACGACAAACTCAAGCACGCCGAGTTTTTCCGAGAGGGAAAGGTAGATAGGGAAGTCAAACGTGGCATCCTTTGCAGTAAAGACGGGGAGAGCGTGCGCCTGGAAACGGGCGTTTGAAATCGTGTGCTGAGAATAGACACGTTCACAAAGCTATGATAAGAAAAAAAGGTGGGATAGTGGTATCGAAGGTCAGTGGGGATAGAGAGGGGTAAGATGGAACGTACGGGTCGCTGAAGCCATTACGATCCTTAGCCACCAGATCCTGACATGAGAGAACGCGCACGCGAAGGATGACGATGGGGCTTCGCCTGGGATGGGCAAGAAAGAGTTTCTACCACTGCCACGACCGGCGGAGACACGAATGGGAAATCGCGCAGCTGAGCGAAGGGCACGACCGATTTTGAGGCCTTTCTTTGATGTAACCATTGTGTTGTTATAAAGATATCTGGGTGATGGGTATTTATAGTGAACAATGCGATGTTCAGGCGATGATGGCCGTGTGATGAGAATGCGCGACTCTCGATCTCCTATTCCTGTGCACACTCTGTTCCCCATTCGTGGCTACCATCTCCTCTTAGACACCTGGACCCGTCGACTAGTTTCCCCCGGCTTTGTTACAGCCACTGTCGCCATTAGCACTTGAGCGATCCGACATCATCACTCGTGATTCTTGTTGACATACTGTACTTACCATCACGTCATGAGGCATCGGTGTCAACCTGTACTGTACCCGTGTCGAACCCTAAACGTACGGTTACGGCGTGCAGCCCTAAATTTTATTATTTCTCATTCCTCACAGCCATTTGCCACTCCATTCTGCGGATACGCTCGCTAGGAAGCTGCAACGTGTGTATGACGCATGCCCTCATCTGTGGCACAAGCAGACCCCAGGTCCTCTGCCTATCTTCGCAATAGTAAGGCAGGCGTCGTCAGGAACCAACGACGTTTATGTAAGCCAATTCTGCCTGTTCAACACTCTGCTTCTCTGTCTTCACATCTCAAAAATATACTCTTCTGGCACATTGAACTTGTAGATATGATTCCCTTCTACCACTTCAAGGTGGATATTTTTAAAAAATTTAATATTGATGGAGAAGAAGCAGAAATACTTATTATTGCACTAAATGTATTTTTTTTGATGTAGGACTTGAATAAAGGTCCTTATGTTTTTCGTTGCATGATTTTTGTCAAGGTCATGTGATCAAACACATGATTACATGTGATCATACATGTGATTTTTAGCCTTATAAGTGATGTTGATGAAATATTATGTAAACCAAATGCTGTGGAGGAAACCTGCAGCAAGAAGAAGTGTGCCCAAAACATACAGAATGCCAATCAGAGGCATATTGAGAGAAATGAAGGTGGTGAGTCCATTTAAATGTCATCAAACAAAAAGGCTTAATGATTGCCAGCCCAAACAGTTCCGTTAAGCAGGGAAAGCACCCCAGGCCCCCTCACTTCTGACTCTGTTCTGGACCCCGAGTTGACGGATTTCTGTACACATCTTCACATCACACCCAATATCAGAGAATTTCATGATGATGAGGGTGATGATGATCCTTATCTCTGTGTCTCTGACCAGTCATCTGACGTCTCTGAAAATGAATCCGAAGCCAAAGGATTCATCAATGCATTCCAAATCATGATGGCTGTTACGAACAGACCGAACCTGACTCCTTTTTCCGACTCCCAACTCATTGACTCAGCGGTGGACTCGCTCCCCGCTCTCTTTCTTGCCTATTGTGCCTTGGACTCATGTGATAGATCATCAAGCTGTTTGTTTGATGACCCATCACACGATGCTTCTAGTAATGAGTCATCAAGAGTCTTCTAATGATGACTCATTACTTGATGACAGAACCGTTCCTGAATTGCTTACAGATGATCCTTTCCCTCTCACGTCAGCCCTGTAGCTGACTGATGATCCACTTACTCAGCATGAAGCACTTCATCGCTTTCATGCATTGGGTGACGATGCCTGGAACCAAGGAGGAGTTCTCATGACGTCTTTGATGACTACTCCTTGACTCTATGCTGATTCATCCCAGGCTGCCTACGTCATAGGCAGCCTGATACGTTCTTCCTTTTTTTCTTATCTTGTTCCTGATTCAGTACGATAGACCAAGTCCTTCATGACAGAGAAGCTTATGCCATAGCTCGTATGTCTCTTGCCCCAGTTGTCTCAGTGGGCTGTTTCCTATTTAAACCCAATAGTTGTACTTGTATTTCCTTAAGCTCGTCTTTGTTACTATAGTAGCAAATACATCGCTTCTATATTCAACTTCACTCAGAGGGACACCTTCCATTCTTGTGCACCACCGCTCCGCAGTCTTGTTGACTGCCTTCGAACCCTCTGAACGTTTCTGGGCACGTTGCTCTCCGCAGCAGAAGTCCCCGTGATTGGCTCGCGTCTCTTGACCGAGTGAAGCCGTAACAATGGCACAAGTTACAGAAAACAAAGGCAAAAAGAGATATTTGAAATGGTTTAAGAGAACTCTAAAGTGCTGCAAGCAAGTTTGTATTGATATGGCGTCGAAAGGTTTCCTTCCTGTGGATGAATATATCAGAGTTAAGGCCCGTGAAAAACAAGAAAAACAAAATAAACTCACAATGGAATTGGACAACATCATCGATGTTGACCAAAGCAAATCAGAGAGAGGCTCTGATGCAAACACACTGGCACAAGACACCTCTACATACAGCAGCATCAATGGCATCGCCGAGGTGGAACCAGAATGGACTGTGACATTACCTGTGCAAAAGGTTTAGCTCCATCACACACACTGAGCCCATATTGAATCCAAGGAGAGCAGTGGAGATAATAGGGTTAGGGACTATGCAACACAACATATGAGCGAAGATGATGCAGATGAAGATCAAACACAAACTGTGTGGGAGTGTCTTAAAGTTCTTCAATATGAACTGGCATATCAAAAAACCTCCCAGGACACAATATTTTAGCTCCTGGGTGATCACTCCAAGCTTCAAGAGGCAAGCGTACAACTTACCAAGGAGGCCAAGTGACACAATCTTGATACAATTGACGAGGAATGCTTTAAAGGAATGATTGGATTACTGAACCTGTTTACAAACAAGAAGAAGAAGTATACCTAGACCAAAGCATCAAAAGTCATCACCGAGTCACAGGGACATGGAGAAAACCACGCACGACATATTCGTGAGTGGGTCATAGGGTTCTTGAAGTGGAAGGACCTCCCTTTCCACCAATTGAAGTGAAAGCAACTGAAACCGCTTGATGACGAAGATGTTACAGACGAAATCAAGTCCCAGATGGCAAAGAAGGTGGAGAAAGGTTTCTTGAAGGCCGAGGATGTTGTGGAAATCATTGTGAGCCCAGAGATGCAAGCTGTTTTTGCTAAGAAAGGCATTCCTAAGGTGTCAATTTCTGTCAAGACAGCACTTCGTTGGCTTGAGAAACTGGGTTGGACTTATGGGAAACTTAAAAATGATATGTATCTTGATGGGCATGAGAGGCCAGATGTGGTGGAATACAGGCAATGTTTTGTAAAGCGATGGATGGGTCTGATGGGATATGAGCACTGATTCCATCAATGGGACAATGATGGGACAGAACTCCCACACCCTAATGGGTTCCTGGTCCCTGGAGCAATTGGACGCTTTCACCTCATCCTGGTCACACACAATGAATCCACCTTTTTTCAGAATGATGAGTGCAGCACGGGATGGGGCCACGAGTCTAGCAAGTCCAAACCAAAGGCTAAGGGCAATGGCCAGTTGCTAATGGTGTTAGACTTTCTGACACTGGATTGGGGATGACTGCGCGATGGGATGAGTGAGTCCTCTCTTATTCATCTTTATCATCCTACACTTTATCTTACATATCTTCACATCCACCAGGGAAGCCTGGATTATCTTCAAGGTGGGCAAAAATTGCGATGGGTACTTTGACGCCGATGATCTTCTCAGACAAGTTAACAATGCCATCGACATCTTTGAAGGTCGCAATAAGGGCCATTTTCAAGGCCTTTTCCTATTTGACAATGCTCCCAGTCATCAAAAGTGTAACCAGCTCTCTGGGGCAAGGCTAGCTTGTATGCCTTGCAGACAGAGGTAAGTTTCATTCAGGATCTGGGCTTCAGGGTTTGGTCTTGTTTCGGTGTTTTGTGTTGTGTGATTCCCTTGATCATCAGCTTGTGATGAAATGCATAGGATTGATAGCAGTGCAGGCTGCTTCTGGATTTCCCAGTGTTTAAGCTATTGATACGGATTGTCTGGGGTTTGTAATTGTATCCATTGGTTTGTTATCGTTCCAATGGGCATTCTAGGGACAGTCAGGTAGTACAGTTGAATTAGTTGCTACCCATAGTACTGATATCTCCGTCTACGGGTTTACATCTCCATTAGTCCTGCTAGGGATGTATTTATACGACTCCAACTTGGATTGGGAAGCTCCAAGTTGAGTCTCCTGTCTATCACAATATGAGGCTTGTGACCACAACCACACTTCACCCTCTACTTGAGCTCTCTACTTCACAAGGGAAACCTCTGGTATAAACGTACAGAGGCTACGTACCCTTACTCAGACGTACCTAAGGTGCCATGTCCTTAGCTCTCCTTCCTCAAGAACTATCACTGAGTCTACTCTACTGTGGACTCGTAGCATGGCTAACAATATATGCAAACATTATCACTCACTATTGCTCATTATCATGCCAGTGATAATCTCCACTGGATTATCAGGATTTACTCTAATCTAATGTCAAGCAGTGACAATTGAGATTTCTCACCAGCAACAATTCTTACTATCATAGTGATGCTAGCCTAGTTGAATCATCAAATGAGGTCATCATTGCCAGCCACTTATGGCCCCCACACTATAGGCCTATGTAGACTAGCCTGCATATTTATCAGTGCTGTGCCGCTGGACAGCATGTGGAGGCTGTTGCAGCCAAGGGCATTTCAGATCGCATGCTCAAGTAAGTCAGGTTTCTGATAATCAATTGTGAATTCATTTGTGTTCATGGCTATGACATCTACCAGAGATGGGCTTACAGTCAAGATTGAACACACCACTATGCTGTACCATGACAACCTTGTTATCTGCATTTCCACCATCCATCAGTGTGTGAAAAAGGCTCTCAAAGGCATTGTGGAGGTGGCACAACCAACTACTGTTCATGCTCTCACCACCCAGGTATGGGAATGGACTTAGGCTGGTATAACTCTAACTCTATGTATGACATGGGCCTAATGCAATGCTCTAAAACTATGGTATATGCTAGTGAATGTATGTATGTATATTAGCTACTGAATGTAATAGAGCACGCACTGTCACTGACATTAACCATATGCTGTTACAAGTGGACTTCTCGTATCGTGCAGAGTTACTCCCTGGGTAAGCTCTGCTGAAGCTTTGATGATAATAGAGTCTACTCTTTTAGTAAGAGTCGCCTAAAGGGGAAGAGGCAAAGCTAGCTTGGACTGAAGCTAGATCAGATAGCAGACCAAGGGTATTACAGCAGTTTTCATAAGGATGCGGAAACGCGCAAATAAATCTTTCGTATACCTTCATTACAAATCAAGACCCCAGAACCCTGAGCTTGCATCGTCGTTTGATACAATGATACAGTACAGTATAACAAGACTTACAATGCCCCCTTTCAATGTCTCTCGTGACCTCAAAGCTCGAATCCCAATCCTGCACCATAACCTAGGGTACTCGGTGAAGGAGATTGAAATGGTCCTAGGCGTCAAGAAAAGCCTGATCGACAAGACACTGTACTTTTATCGAGCACATGGCCTGACTTACAATCCTCACTTTACACAGCTAAGCCGTCGTCGACACCTCACATCTATCGACATATCATTTATTCAAAAAAAGTAAGTGACAATCTTCAGAGCCAATAGTAACATATGCTTTTGATACTGGATAAAGGTACTTGAAACTGAATTTCTTTCGTTCAGTAACCTTATACATAGTGTTCTGTCCATGCTTGATGAGCAAACATTGAAGAAATTCGAGGTGGTTGCCCGACAAGAGGGTGAAGGTAGCTTTCTTGGTCTTCTTCACCTTGGATTCCATCTTTTTCTTGTTTCTCCACTGCCAGCTGCTACTTTAGAAGTATAGACTGTGAGTTGAATGACAAGCTTGGTCTCAAAGCTGTGGGAAGCAGGCTCATCTTCATTGGCCATGACAGGTGAATGGGATGAAAACATTGAAAAGAGATGCAAGTAACTCAGGGGTCCTGGGGTCTTGATTTGTAATGAAGGTACGTGAAAGATTTATTTACGCGTTTCCGCATCCTTATGAAAACTGCTGTAACCTTGGCACAAGTACAATGTGAATAGTAATGTGTATGATGAGAGGTTCAAGGATAATAAGGCAGAGGAAGACAACTGCCAAGAAGATAGGCTTAGCTGAGTGAGTGAAAGCATAAGCTAGAGCAAGCGAAGCTTCAAGAAGGTTTATGGTCCTGAATTCACAAAGGAGATCAAGTCTGGAGTGACTTGGTCTTTACAGGTGTCCTAATATACTGTACAAGGTAAAGTAACACGTCATTGAGGTAAAAGTACATGTAGACAAGAGCGAGTCATAATACAGTAATGTACATGTAGTCCATGTACATATCGACGTGTCCATCATGTGAGAGCATCACCAGATGAACACGGTGATATGTAACAAGTCAGCATAAGGTGACATGTCAGTAAAGTAAAGGGAACATGTCAATAAGCAATGGAGGGAGTCAGAGCAAGTCAGGAATGAAGCGAGACGTACAGATAAGGAAGGCATAAGTGGAGATACCATAATGGGAGGAAAAGGTACAGGGCGCCAAAAGAAGCTGTTAAGGATCAAGATAATAATACAAGACATATAAGGTAATCGCGGAAGCGGAAAAGCGGGCCGGTGTTGCCCGCTAGGTGCGCAAGGGCCCAAAGGTCGTTCAGACACTCGCAAACCTAGCAAGGGGGCACCTGATAGGCAGATAAGCTGATGGGCGACCATCTACTCACATGCCTATCACGTGAAACTAGAGTAAAGTATAATACAAGTGAGCGCGTGACACTGAGATGGACGAAAAGCGTAACATATGCCCAAGTGCTTCAATGCTCTGTTCCATGCTCAGTTCTGACAGAGAGCATCTGTGAAAACCCTAGAGAGAGACCCTTCAGTTTGGCAGTGTCAAGGGGGCAGGCAATCTACGAGTGCTATATAGAGATAAGCTAACACATGGGTGGATAATGTTAAGAGACTATAGTAGTCTCCCTCTTCTTGGTCTTCTCAAAGATATCAGTGTCTACTTGCTTCAACACACCCTTACAGTACCATATTTAAAGGGATGCCTTTTTGCTGCTTAATCCATGCAGATTGCCCCTATTGTTATGTCATGTGCAGCCTTTGAAGACATTCATTCGAAAGGCTTGGACTGGTTCAGCTGGGTGCCACCTTTGCTTGCCACTCACTGGGCAAATTCTCTGCCCTTGCTGCTGTTACTGATATACTACCAAACTCTTTTCTTGCCAACATTGTGTTTTATCATAGTCTAACCATGCAGCATGCTTATTGAGTGTGACAGCAGGGTCACTTGAGCTATGCCATGTGTGCCTTCAATCAGAGCCATGCTGGCAAGACATTTGGTGATACAGCCCTTCATGAGATTGTCAACACCATCTCAAATGGCAGGGACTGTCTTAGAAATATGAGCCTCAGTGTCAACAATTCTTTATGTTGCCATATGGTTACTTGAAGAGAAAAGACTGGGGAGAACTTTGCATTGGTTTGCTGTTGATTTGAGAGGTTATATACTAGCTTAAATACACAGGGGTAAGACTTAAACATTTATCCCTTTTGAAGCTAGATAAATAGAAGAGTGAGCAGAATATATAGATAATAGAGAGATATGCACATGTAAAGCAAGGGGTGGCGGAATGCAGATCCCAGACCTAGGGTTGGGGGGGGGGCTGGCCCCAAAAAAAAAAGTTCGACCCTGGGAAAATGGCCCAGAAAGGCTATCAAGAGCCTAAATTCAACTGCCACTGTGTTGACTTGGATACCGGTGATACGCAGCAGCAGCGGCAGTACGCGTAAAAGTGCATATCAGAGGCTCAGAGGCCACCAGGACCCTCTCCCCATTGTCCCCCTACCCTCCTACTTACATCTGTGTGCATTTTCGGAGTTCCGGCCCGCTTTGCCGCCGCTTTCCTGTGCTCTGTGACACTTCCCCTCATGGACAGTTTACAGCATCTCAGTCCCTTCCTCCCCTCACTACAGTGCCTGGAACTGTCAAACCCTAGTATATATAGCTTGTAACTACCTACAAACCAAAGAGAAGAAGCCCAGGAGTTCCCCCCTCAGTCTCTCAGTGTAGAGATCCCCAAAGAGCACAGTTCGCTCTCCTTCGTGTTCCCGAGAGTGCAGCACGCGCCCGCGCCCTTAGGAAACTTAGGAGCACCTCCGGAGGTCCAGTGCGGCCTCAGGTGCAAAGTAGCGAAATCCGCGCGGACGTGCACGGTAGGCCGCGCTCACCGTCTTTCCGGAACAGTCCTGTTGCTCCCGGAACTGCCACACGCGTCCGCACCCTTAGCGGTGCATATCCCAAGTCCATAGGGTCAAGACGGACCCGCCTGCGAAGTTTAGTCTCCTGCGGACACCTGCGCAATATCGGACAGGGCTTCCCACCCCCTAGAACTTGCCGGCTGAGGGAGCACACGCACAGTTTGATTTGGGTGATAGTTTCCCCACAGACCAGCTTCCCAGCTCATCACCGGCACCCATTCCCATTACCACCACTTCCCCCACCACAACATGACCAATTTCCCCTGTTAACAGAAATTTTTATAACTCTGCTGTTATCTCTGAAACACCTTATGTTAACACAGTATGATGTTAACACGAATACAGAAGGTCTTCTTGTTTAAGCTGACTTGGATGCATGACCACACCAAACCAGAAAGGCAAATGTTTTGAGCCTCAATGCATGTGAATGTGGTGTAACAATCTCAGACAGTGAAATTCAGAAAAACGAGACTGTAATGAAATGTGCAGTTGACGGGTGTGAGACCGTCTGGGTGAGTAATTTATCATTTCATTATCATCATTGTATTGATGCTGATCTTCATAGTTCCATCTGGTGTGCTTCAAATTCGATTATACTCCACGACAATGGTCCTGCGACAGTTGTCGTGCAGAGGATAATGGTAACTGTCACCACCGTCATTAGTGCTGTCATCATTATCATTAGTACTGTTGTTACTACTGTATGAAACTGTTGTCTATATATGGTATATCATTTGCTTAATAATATTTTTTCTTGCAAAAACAAATATATATGGGTATAACATACTATTTTAGGAAGGTGGTAAGGGGGGGGGGGGGGGTTATGCGGCCAAAAAAATAGTAGTTCTACCCTTAGTCCTTGATTTTGGTCCCGCCACCCCCTTGATGTAAAGACAACATGCATCCTTGGCATAAGCTATCAGATTCTGTGATACTAGAGTCATATAAGTGGTGCTAAAAGAAAGTAAAGTGTAGTGATTGAGACTGTAAGGAGGCATGATAAATGTCATGGAGGGGCTCTGTGTTATACAGATCAATGTCTAATCAAGCTAGATAAGGAAATGCAACTGAGAGTGGCAAGCTGAGAGCAATCATCTATGAGACTCCATTAGAGGATGGGATAAAGGAATGCATATAAAAATAAGGAGCTAGGCTGCTCTCCTTATAGTAGGAATGGTGATGCAAGTCACAGCACTGGCAAGTGAGGGCCTCCCCCTCCCTCACTACATACACTTCCTATGTTGACACCACCCAGCCTACCCTTTTATCTTGCATTACACAATGATGGCTTAGGCCACAGGAGCACTGGCAGTTCAGCATCTTATTAGGAAGCCCATGCTGAGATATTTACATGTTCACAGTACTATAAGCTGGTGTGAAACTGTGAATTGCACAGAGACTGGTGCTAAGTTATATGGGGATGGGGTGAAAAAAGAGGTATTTGTCTTCCTGTCTTCTTGCATGATGCTAGTTGTTGTCTTAATCTTGTTCCACCCCCATCTTATTGCCTCATGCAGGAGCACATGTGGCAAGGGTAAAGATGGCTTCACAAGTGCCACTGTGCTAACACACTGCATCAATGCCACCTCCTTCCCTCCCCCCCTTGAAATGTATTCTTTAGCTACATAAACTGACATCTATCATACATACTGTTTAAGCTCTCAAGAATCTCAAAAATCTTGACCAACTTTGAACAGATGGCCATAAATAGATAAATTGATCGAGTGGACTAAAAGGGGTGGTGCGAATGGATGCCTGCCGTAAACTGTAAAGCATCCAGTTCACTGTAAGTTAGTAAGCAGTACAGTACATATAGTGAATGGATGGGGGTTGAAATTTGAAATGTCAAAATGTTAAGATTTATCATTTGATAGTCAAAAAAAAAAAGGTCACCATATTTTCACCTTTTAACCTAATCTAACTCAGCCTTCAGGTGGCTTAGGGAAACCCTTTAATTTAATGTCTCATGAGTGAAGCAGGTGCCTTGTGCCCACCACTCAGCCATAAAGCATTTAGTTTACTATAGTAAGCAGTATGTATAGTGAACTGAATGGATGAGGGTTGAAAAAAAATGTTGAAATTTGACATTTAACCTTTAACATAAAATTAGAAACCTAAATGGATGGCCACATGTAGATTAGAGTAGTAGTCTATTATACCTTACTAGGTATAGAGCTCCCAAGTTACCAGTGTCAGGCATGAGGTCCAATGGAGACTTTCTCAGAGGAGTTCAGGTGAGTGTGATTACTTTACTGCAATCTGCGATGCCCACTAGCAGGCTTGCCAACTAGGCCATTCTGCCTTCTTATAATATAGTTTTGAATGAGAACCTGGCCTTGTGGCCACAGGGATGGCACCCACGCTCAGAACCTGTCCCTATTCTTTTTACAGTATATTTTAATAATAACTTTTGGCAGCTCCTGCCTCAGCTGCCTCAGGCTTCAATTGCTCACCCTGACTTGGATAGCCCTCACATCTATCTTGCAACCCTTACCTCTAAGTTCTGCTGCTGCTATGAGTTCAAGTTTACCTGTGTCTTATCTGAGTGCTTGTGACTATGATGGCTGTAGAATGTCCATCACACCCATCCAACTTTGACATCACAAGTTCGAGTACCACTCAACCCTAGACATTAGGTTTGCCCTGACCAGTATTGTCATGCCTATCATATGCAACAATGTTGAGGGTAACTTTAAGCTGCAATGTCTAGTCTCAACCTATGACAGCTTGTTCAAGACAAGGAGCAGCTTTAAGAGACACCTTGACACTTAGCATAAGAATGTTCACATTATCTCCATATTGGCAAGTTCTACTAGTACTGGCACTAGTAAGTGTCCCAGAAGCTCTAGCTTTAGCATCTCAGACAAGGCCTCTTCTAACAAGAGGGGGAAGACCAAATGCCTGCCCCTGCCAGCACCAGGCTCAGAGTTTGCCAATGATATATCACATTGAGCTTTGATTTGTCATTCTCACTGATTAGCTTATAACGACTGATGACCTAAACATAGAGCATGTAGTGCTATGTGGCCCTGCTAGTGCCCCTATGGTTCCTATCAGTAATGTGATGCCAGTGCCCAATGGTGATGCTAGTATTCAAACCTAAACAGCACAGCCATAACCTTTGAGTAGTCACTCATAGGCTTAGGCAGAGGCTCAGACAGATGAGAGTGTTAGTGAGAGCTCTCCTTCCTGCTGTTATGGTGTTTTTTAACCTCATTTTCTTACTCATTTTCTTTTAAGTTGGTGATTCCTCAGACTTAAACCAGGTCAATAAGGTCATTCTTTAAGGTTCAGTGGACTATCTGCTGTCTGCCCCCATCTTAGATGCTGTTAGGTTCTACCTTTATAAGGCACTTTAAGTTCTCCTTTGCAAATACCACAATGGAGCCTATCTTCCTAAAGATGCAGTTGGCCACACTAAAAATTCTTATGGCATAACCCTTAAGGGCTCTGAATGTGAGGCATTCCTCAAGTACTGTAAAGATAAATAGATCTATGACCTGATTGGCCACCTTAGCTTGGTGGGCTTGAACTTTACTATTTGCCCTTCCTTAAATGGACCCCTCATCCAGTTGATTAAATGTGAAGATGGCTTGGCCTATAATGTGGACTTAGCTGGCTGCTCATACTGCTGCTGCTCAAAGGCTCACATAGAGAATCACATTTATATAAAGCATTAGCTTCTAAGTGAACAGGTGTCAGCCTACCACTGCCCTGCTAAAGTTTAATCCCTTTACTCTAGCATCAGCAGGGCTTATTTCCAGGTAGAACCTGAGCTGAAAGGTGTTCCCTTTCATGACCCTTGGCACCACATTGTTCAGGATTACATCCTGAATCTTCCACCTTTATCTCTTGACCCTTTTAACACAGATAGAGAACGAACTTCCTTTATGAGATTCATAAAGTGAAATCAGCACCTGTTAGATGTTCTAACAGATCAATCAAAGCTCAAGCTACAAGCCATCCTTACCTTATAGCAATGTCTGACAGTGGAGGAAGGCCACCTTTTCAGGCTGACTGTTACGCCCTGTGCGTATTCTGGCGATAGCCGTATGATCTGTTTGATATGGATCCTTCTAATGCCACTTATACTAGATAAGCGCAAGCTGGTGCTTGTGAAACAACTGGAGTTGTCTTTAGTTTCTTCTAGGAGTTGTTCTTCGTAGATAGAGTCGTATCAATAGAGACTCTTCACTATAGTACTGTAATAGGTAAACCCTATTAAATCGAGGTTGGGGTTGTAAGGTGTATCCTCTGATCAATATGTCTTGTAAGTTTCCTTTTAGAGTGGGTTCGTAGTGATATAATTCCACTAGTCTACTTTGGTACAGTAGGTATAACGCTAATCAATAACAAGGTCTGTTAATAACCTCTATGATCTTTGTAAGGACAACCTAGTTGTTTAGTAGTAACTTATTACCAAACAACAATGCCGTCCTTGAAGGCGTTGTTGTAGTAGTCAGTTACCACTACAACACCGTCTACAAGTCGTAGAGAAGGTTCTGTCAGGTGATAGTAACCTTTTCCACGATAGGGAATGAAATCGAAGAGAAGTCGAAAGTCCTCCTCGAGTCCAATCTCTGTCAAAATTTCTTAGGGCTTCTTTGAGGGTTCTGGGTAAGAGGTGAGCTAAAGGCTTTCCCCTTTGGATGGGTCTGAGTATGGAAAACAGGGGATTGATTTCCAAGAGAAGCTTAGGGCTTCTAGACGTCAAAGGTGGGTTTATATACATGTTTCGGAAGTAATAAATTACGAATTCTATCAGGCCACACTGTAAACGCGATATTGTGGACCCCTAAACTCACCCCTAATCAGGAATAGGACACTACAGCACCAAAGAGCAGGGTTTACTACCTATATAGGATCTGGGGGCGTAAACGCGGTATCGTATAGTGTGTATGAGTATGAGGAATAAAAGTTGACAGTCGGCCTCCATAAGTGAGTGATCTATTGTCCTCTTCTATTCTTCTTATGTTCTGGGTCGTCAGCTGTGGTTGGCATTAATAATAACTGCCCTAAAGCAAGCCAGATAACACGCTATAGATAATCGTAGTAACGGTCGGATCTCTACAAGACTCTAATTGCTAAATAAGGGGGTTCAGTGATCTAGTACCATATAAGGGTTTTGGGTGGTTTTAATATGAGTCATTTATCAGAAGACGAGTCACACCGTATAAGGGTGTATGGATCAGAGGGGCACGAGTCAATGATACGGGTCGTGGAAATACATAATCATTCAGTCTCCTGCATACTACTGGTAGTGTCCGATAGTAAGGCTCCGATCCAATCTAGTAATGGGTCCCTTGCGCGTAACACTGACTGCCATTGTGTGAGAGTACATTTGACTGGGGATAAAGGATTGCTGAAGCCAAACCTAGTTGATGGGCATGCAAAAGATATTGATTCATGGCTGACAAGAGGCACCCAATGGGTGAGTCACCTTGACAGCCACCCTCTTTTACCTCAGGCAGGATCCTGCCCACTTGTGGCAATAACTTTCCTCCTTCTTGCAGTAGCAGTGGCACACCTAAGAAAGATTATTGGATGCCTCTATCCGATAATGAGAGCCCTGACACATATACCGCTCTAGTTGATGGCTTCTTTTGAGTGACACTTTGTTGCCACAACAAACATCCCTCTGGCTATGTCATCCCCTTAAAGAAGGCCTAGGCTGCTCTGACCAAATAACTCTTGTAGTCTCTTAGGCTCTCAGATGACAGGTATAGGGCTAAGGATGTCACTGCTGCTACTAGTAACCATGGTGATAGAGACTGAGATGAGACTTGAAGATAAGAAGAGCTAAGGGCTTGGCCCCTTAGATACATTAGAGTAAGGGTACATAGCCTCTGTATGTTTTACCAGAGGTTCCCCTTTTAAGATTGTAGGATATCTATTCTAAGGTAAAAGTCATGTAGTTCCTGCATGGTTTATGTAAGCAATGTGGACACTTTCTCCCTTCCGCCACTTCTCTACAACATATCACTTAAAATAACTTTTAGTTTAATAAAATGATAGATATTATTCATAGCTTCTATTTGATTAAAATTATTTTCAAAAATAATGAGCCATTTTTTAGTAATGACAGAAATACTTAATTTTACATAAGATATCATTTTTAGACATCTGGGCCAAAAATGGTGCAGTTTTGTGTTTTTATGTTCAGACATTTGTTCAGGTCATGTGACTATGCCTAGTTACAGAGTTATCAACTTAAACATTGTCTGGAGCACTTACTGTAATTCACCCTATTGACCCTCAGAAAATCACTCAAATGCCTTACAAGAATTGTATTACAAAAACTAAAAACAAAAATGCAGAAAAAGCAAGGAAAGCAAAGGTGCAGAGGTCTCAATGTGAGTTCTATAGACCATTCCACTTTTGATCCTCATTGAGATGCCAGCTCATCTTGAAAATAAAGACAAAATGGCCAACCCCACTGACAGACCTGCTCAGCCTTCTGTTGAGGAATGTGACAGTGGTCAGGAGGGAGAGGAAATGGACTTTGACGAACCATATGATCTTGACACAGAGATCACCAGTCAATCAGCACTCGATCACTTCAATGTTGTCTTACAGAAAGCCCAGATTCTTACAGCAAAAGCAGAAAAAGAGAAGACTCAAAAATGCCTAAGAACATATAAAGGCAACTCTAAAAGGACCCTGAAGTGATGTAAAAATTACTGAGAGGACCTTGCAAAGCAGGGTTTCCTCTCGGTGTTTAAGTTCCTTGCACATGTGAAGGAAAAGGCCCAGAAAAGGGCACCGCCATCAGAAAGTGAGCAAGCATCCAAGGAGAGCACACTAGAAGAGTTGAACATCAATAATTTGATTTTGGTGTTCGAACGTGTGTGTCAGGTGCGTTACAGAGAAGTTGTGATGCACTGAGATTGACCAATGAGACCAGCAAGAAGAAGAGGAGGAGGACTCTGAGGATGCAGCGAACGAGAAAGCAGCGAGCAAGAAAGACCCTAAGGATGTGGCAAGAAAGGAAGAGGAAGAGGAGGAAGAGGAGGAAGCATTGTAGGGTACCTAATCTAATTGCCTTTGGGTTTAGGGTGGGTTTAGGGTCAGAATTTTATATGATGTAAGATGTGTTTAGGCTATGTATAGAATACTAATATATATATAAACCAATTTTAGACCTTAATCAACCCTACAATACTGCTATATACACAGATCTTTGCTAATCTTTACTAATATTGATCAGTGTACCATTCAAGATTGGCTGATGCGTGGGACATAACATTTGGTGATAAGGCCCATGTTTGAAAATGCTTTCCATATGCGGTCCATTTACACTGATACATGCATTTCTGCAAGAGATATGCATAGATCTTTAAAAGTCATTGATTAGTGTTTTATCTAAGATTGGCTTATGTGTGGAACATCTAATTTGGTAATAAGGCCCGTGTTTACAGAAGCCTCTTATATGTGGTTCATTTGCATCAATACACTCATTTCTGCAAGAGATATCATTAGATCTTTGTGAATCAGTGATCAGTGCACTATCTAAGATTGGCTCATGTGCAGGACATGTGATTTTGTGCAAAGGGCCGCATATAAACCACCTTTCTATACACAGGCCATATGCAATGATTGAGGCATTTTCACATGAGATATGCTTAGATCTTTGTGAATCATTGATTAAAGTGTTATCTAAGATTGGCTGATCCGTGGGACATGTGACTTTGTGAAAAGGCCTGTGTATAATAGAGCTTTGCATACGTGGGGCATGTGTGATGATTGAGGCATTTCCACAGGAGATATGGTTAGATCTTTGTCAATCATTGATTAAAGTGTTATCTAAGATTGGCTAATCCGCGGGACATGTAACTTTGTGAAAAAGCCCGTGTATGATAGAGCTTTGCATATGTGGGGCATGTGTGATAATTGAGGCATGTCCACAGGAGATATGGTTAGATCTTTGGCAATCTAGGCTGATTTTTGATTTTACACTATCTAAAAATTGGCTGATCTGCAGAACATGTGATTTTGTGAAAGGCCCATGTATGATTAATGTTTTTATATGTGAGAGTATGTGAATAAGTGGATGATGGAAACCAATGATTCAGGGGCTCCTGTGGTCGTGCAGCATGTGATGCTCCGATCATGCCTCTGAGGTTGAGGGGGAGGAGAGACACCAACGTGCTGGAGCTGAGCTCGCGCAAGGGTGTGGATCGGTACATTTCACTTTCGAACGCCTCTGGCACATTTGATTGGATGGTTACTATGTTATTTGATTGACTTGGACGACACTTTATTAGGAGCTGCCAATCATCAAACTGTCGACTTTGTGGCGCTCCACACGCATCCCGTTCGTCCCCATGCTCCCCAATGTCACCATGGGAGCATGTCCTTTTTCTTCTCATCCCCGAGCGATCACGCCTGATCGTCATTTGTTGTCACTCACATGTCCTGTATCTGTTTCTAAGACCTCATGTATCTCACTTCGTATTCACATGTTGGACCTATTTACTTTACTATTTAAAGGTGTGGTGTGCACCTCAATAAAGCAGCTTGTTCTTGCTTCCTCCCGAGCCAGTGTGCGTCCTCGCGTTTGCACTCTTCCTCATCCTCCTCGACTACACGCTCCACCGGATCCCTGGGCCGCCCGGCCGTTTCCGTGTTGTGCATGCTCACACGTTTCAGCTGCGTTTTCACTCGTTCATCGATTCTAGTGGAGGGGGCCATGTATAATTAGTGTGGGCATATGTGAAGGTATGTGTATAAGTAAAGGGGGCCACGTATAATTAGTGTGGGCATACATAGGGGTATGTGTATGAGTTAGGGCTGTTTCAGGCCCGGCTTTGGGCCACCAGCCAAGCCGAGCCAATGCTAAATAAGCCAGGCCAAGCTGGGCCATGAGTGATGGCCTAACAGTGGCTTTGGCTCGGCTTAAGATCTCAAAAGCCAAAGCCAAGCCATCAAGCCCCAGCTTAGGGAATTACCAATATCATAATACTTCTATTGGTAATGTGTCTGCAACAGTCCATGATCAGAATTAATAGCATAGTTACAGTGAACGGCAATATTGGAGTCACGTGTCAACACTCATGTACTCATGTACCTAGTGTTTCGGCAGCTCTGGCTAAAATGCGGCTAAAGCTAGAGTTACAGTCAGCGGCAATGCTAGCTGAGCCACGCCACATGGCACAGAGCTGCCCTTTTCAGTCGACTAGGGACAAGCCGGCTTGTTACCAGCTAAAGTCAGCTAGCTGACGCAAGCCAGTGCCACATCATCCTGTCACCTGTTATTATGAGCACGACATCGATATCAGCCCTCCCTCCGCAACTGGGCACTCCTATACACGTTCAAAGTGCTACAACTGACAAATATGTGCCTATATATCAAGGTAGAGAAAGTACTTTGTGTACCCTCACAAACGAAATGTGCCCTTTCATCGTTGGTCCCATATCTACCAATGCATTTTTGAAGTCCTTCCTTCCTCTTGTTTCCCCAGATTCCGTGTTCGCGACGGGAATGTTTCAGCCTCTAATCGATGTGCTCACTTCACCTGAAAATGCATACTATGGGATATTTGTGAGTTCTGTGTGACTTCTGACCCATGTTGTTCAACACTCACTGAACTTGTTCTTGGGTCTAATCTTCCCTTTCCAGAATGGTATTGCTTCTCAATACCTTCAAAGTTTGATTATAAAAAGAACATCCGGTTTAACAGATCAAGCACCATCCAAGCTATTCCCTTATATTTTGAAGCCTGATTGTTCGGTGTATGCCAACACCCTGGAAATGATGAAGAAACCAGAGATGTACCTCAACTTATCCCATGTCGACTTTGTCATCGAATTCAAGACCAAACCGGAATTGGACCCATTTGCCAACAACTCGTCAGAGCAGGGGGGGTCCAACCCCTTTGTGTGCCCCAAAGGTCCTACTCGCATCATTCTAGGCCAGCTTACTGCGTATGCTACCATGGTACTGAGTGCTCAGTATTGTACGCACATATTCATGGTCTTTATTGTTAAGGACTATGCAAGACTGATTCGATGGGACTGTAGTGGTGCGATCTTTATCAAGCTGATATACTACAACATTGAATCACACCTTATCGACTTCTTTACCCACTATGATAAAGCAGATCATGAGGCCTGTGGCCATGACATCACTGTTAGTTCAGCCTCCTTGCAAGATGTTACACTTGCCAAATCCAAGGTCCCTGAATTGCAGAATGTGGATGAATGTTTGGACATCACAGTATCAAATTGACACTTTATCATCCCTTCTCCTATGGCTATCCCTAATATCCCAGTGGGTTGCTGGACACATGTGACATTTGCTTATGATAAGCATAATGGGCGCCGAGTTTTCCTGAAGGACTCTTGGCGTGTCTTACTTGATGACATCGAACTGAAAGGTGAAATTTATCACCTGCTCTATGAAAAACAGGTTCCCAACATTCCCTTTTATTTGTTGGCTGGTGATGTTGGTAACGAGACCTATCACTGATCTCGAACTGATGCAATCGTTGATGATCAACACTTCGAACTTCACTGTTATTGCTCCTATTGGAAATTAACTCCCCATGGCACTACTGCATAGTCCTACACACTGTTGGCAGAAAGCTGGAGAATTTCAAATGTACCCGTGACTTTGTACAGGCAATGTTTGCTGCTCTGAAGGGTAAGAGGACTATTTTCTTAGCAGTTTGTCTTTCTAACCTGACTCAAATAGCTCACGAAGCCACTTATCGCTGTGGTGTCCTTCATCGAGACATTAGCCCTGGCAACATATTGATCTTCGGTGAAGACGAAAAGGGTGAAGATGATGACCAGCGTGAATCGAAAATTGAAGGTGGAATGCTTATCGACTGGGATCTTTCCAAAATTAAGTGCAAAGATAACAAAGACAGCACCACACACCAGCATGCATGCACTGTAAGTTGATTACTCAAAGCAGTATACCTTGCTGACATATCTTTCTGCCAGGGAACCTGGCAATTTATGGCCGGAGATCTCATCAAAAAACCCAATATCCAACACACATTCGCTCACAACCTTGAATCCTTTTTCTGGGTTCTTTTATGGATTGTCTTAACACGGGTGCCCACTCACTATAGCGATAGAGTTCGCTCAAATTTTATCCATGTGACGATGTGCCTGACAATTTGCGATGGCAGTAGAGGCATCTTGAAGAGGGGTTTCCTGGTAGGACCACTTATGTTGACAGTGATACGACGTAGCACGGGCTGCTCATGTAAAAGTGCATACCAGAGGTCCTCAGAGCACCAGGACTCTCTCCCCATTGTCCCCCATACATTCTACATCAATCTGCGCACATTTTCGGAGTTTTGGCCCGCTTTAGGGTTTAGGGTGGCGAGCGAATGAACCCTGAGCGAAGCGAAGGGTGAGTGAGCGAGCTAAAGAAGTATACCAAGGAGACTTGGTGTGTGGGGAGCACACCGGACCCAAGTTTCGACTTTATAAGTCTTATCAGTCCTTGGTTGGGTCGGAGCCTGAATCTTGTCCGTCGTAGCCAGTCCTCTGTAGGTGGAACTGGGACGTTGTCTATGATGCGTTAAGAGAACGGGGATTCGACCACCGGGGCGTAGGGTATGACATGCGCGGCCTAGGGCTATGACATGTGTAGGAGCTAATAACCCATATTGTAGGGTATCTATTCTAATTGGGTTCAGGGTTCAGCTTGGGTTTAGGTATAATTTTTCAAGATTTATAATGATCAAGCCCGTAGCATCACTATATATAAAGATCTTAGCTGATCTTTGGCTAATCTTAATTTAAACTAATATGTGATGTGTATGCTTTTTTTTTTTAGTACTTTCTACCTCGTTCAATGGAGCATCCAACATCACCTCGCCGCAGCCGTGAGAAATTTTTTGAGAAGATGGTTAGACCCCCTGGGAACATTTTTTGTACCTGAGACCGATGTTTGCGTGCAGTTGTTAGGCCGTGCGCAGGGTTATAAGTGATTGATGTGCGCAAGAGAGAATAAGCAAGCGCAAAGAAAAAGTAAGGATGGGAAAGTGATCGAGCTATGTTTAAGATTGTTGTGAGAAATTTTCATGCGGATCGGAGATGATTTGATATTTATTAAGATAAGATATGAGATAAAGTAAGATGTTAATAGAATTTGATGAAATTTTTACAGGAGGTAGCTGAACCCTATAGAAAGATATTTTTTGCCTGGGACAAATGTTTGCGTGCAGTTGTTAGGCCGTGCGCAGGGTTATAAGTGATTGGTGTATGTTATAAGTAATTGATGTGTGCAAGAGGGAACAAGGAAGCGCAAGGAAAAAGTGAGGATGGGAAAGTGATCAACCTATGTTTAAGATTGTGCTGATAAATTTTGATGTGGATTGTGGGTGATTTGAAATTTATTAATGATAAGATATGGGATAAAATTCAATGTTAATGGAATGTTATGAAATTCTTACAGGAGGTAGCTTCATACTATGGGAGGATTTTTTGTGCTTGGAATAAATGGTTGGGTGCAGTTGTTAAGATGTGCATAAGGTTATAAGTGATTGATGTGTGCAAGAGGGAAGAAGGAAGGGCAAAAAGAAAGTAAAGATTGAAAAGTGATTGATTTATGTTTAAGATTGTTGTAAGAAAAATAAGATGAGATTATGAAATATTTATAGAAGGTATGGAAGGATATTTTATGATTTTGAGTTGGATTTGAGATTAGGTTGGATAGAGTTGTTGGGGGATAAATAGGGATATTTTGAAAAGATGAGTATTGATAGATGAAAGATGAAAGAAAAAGAGGATATTTGAGTTAGGTTGGATTAAGTTGAGAGGAAGTAGGGAAAGAAAAAGAGTTGAGAAAGTTGGTTTGAAGAGAAAGAGGTGAAAGAAAGAGGTTAAGGAAAAGAGTTGAGAGGAAGGAGGTAAAAGGAAAGAGGTTGAGAGAAAGGAGGTGAAAGGAAAGGGGTAAGGGTAAGGGGGTGAAAGGAAAGGGTTGGTTTAAGGGTTGAAAGAAAGGGTGAGGGTTTAAGGTTTGAAGGAAAAGGGTTGAGAGGGAGAGGTGAGGGTGAAAGGAAAGAGGTTGAGGGGTTAAGAGGAAAGGGTTTAGAGAAAGGAGATGAAAGGAAAGAGAGTGAGGGGAAAGGGTAAAGGAAAGAGAGTAAGAGAAGGAGGGTTTAGGGTTTAGGGTTTAGGGTTTAGGGTTTAGGGTTTAGGTTAGTAGGTTTAGGGTTTAGGGTTTAGGGTTTAGGGTTTAGAGGTTTAGGGTTTAGGGTTTAGGTTTAGGGTTAGGGTTAGGGTTAGGGTTTAGGGTTTAGGGTTAGGTTTAGGTTTTAGGGTATCTCTCTCTTT
>JAGKRU010000107.1:0-55498 GCA_022884055.1 Russula griseocarnosa
TGAGGTCCACCGGGTCTTCGATACCAACACACAAGCGAATAAGGTCTCAGGCAACCACGTTCCGCACGCACGGCGGCGTCAATGGATGCGTGGCTATTTGCACAGACTCTGAGACATACTCGGAAATAAGGGATATGTTACGTACGACATGAACAGGGCATACTGATCAAAGAGTTGACGCAACGAAGGAGACTGAGATACCCCATAGACGCGTCGCACCAACAATGCGTTCAGAGAGTACTTTGTCCCCAGTGGTGAAAGAGAGCACGGCGCCATATCCGTCTGCGTTACGCTCATGAATGTCTCGTCCAGGGTGGCTCTTTAAGCCCGGGTAGTGAACTTTGAAAACCAAGGCGGTCCAGCATTGTGGCGACGGACATAGCAGAAGTCTGCTGACGGTCTATGCGGATGGCAAGTGTCTTGACACCGCGCAAAAGGAGGAAGCAATCGAAGGGGGTGAGGGCATTACCGATCGAGTTAATGATAAATGCTATTTGCTACAAGCATATACGTCAATAAATCTATCAGAGAGAGCAATAGAGCATGAGGGCGCACCTTAGCTAGGTTGTCATCATTGCATGTAATTACACCGGCCATAAGATCGTGGTGTCCGCTGAGGTACTTTGTCGCGCTGTCATACACGATATCTGCGCCATATTCCAGCGGCCTTTGCAGGTAAGGGCTCATCATAGTGTTATCGACCGCGACGAGGGCATTTGGGGCACGTTGCTTGACTTGGGCGGCAATGGTCGCGAGATCAGCAATCTTAAGGAGTGGGTTGGTGGGACTCTCCAAAAGAACCATAGCAGTTTTTCCTGCCGTAATATACTTGTGGAGATTTACAGGGTTGGTGGTGTCGACGTGGTGCACGATGACGCCGCCATGAGTTTTGAGATAGGTGAGGAGGCGATTCGTGCCACCGTAGAGGTCATCACCGGCGATCACCTCATCACCTGGCTTGAGAAGACGGAGGATAACATCGAGCGCGGCCATCCCGGAGGAGACGGCGAATGCATGGCCTGCTGAGGATATCTTGCGATGTGGTGTTCTGTAAAGCCGTAAACACCTTAACCGACAGAACAGATCATATACTCATACTCACCAAGATGGCTCCGGGTAGGATTGCCGCTCCTTGAGTAGTCGTATTGGCCGTCGACGCCTTTGAACGTAGCTGTCTGGTATATCGAACTGAACTAGAACCATATTGATCTTTTTGATCGGGTTGTCTACTGTTGCGCAAAGGGTGCCGAAGCGGTGTGGCTTGCGCGGACGAAAGGGCGAATCTGGCTCTGGAGTCGGTAATTCATAGTCTCTAATAAGGGCCTGATTTTGGGCTAGGTGGGACATCGTTGGAGACAAGAATGGGGGACACGGAGTTGGGGGTTTGGGACGGGGGTCTTGCATTAAAACTAGTCGTGGGACACGATGGCGAATATCATGTCATAGTGATGGTGGTTTCTCTCGGCCGACCTCTTCGGATCCTACTAATTCGCATTTGACATGCTCGAAAACAACGTATGCCTTACACCCTCTTAATGTCCTTTCATATCATCATATACTCTCCTAGCCATCAGAAGGGCTCAAGAGGGCCAGCCACTCGACCAGAGACCATCGCGAAACGAACCAAGCGACATCTTGACGAGCTCGAGGTATACTCGTTTCCTAGCTACTCGCTTCCGATCTATTATCTCATTCATTACGAATAGCGCTCTAATTATGCAGAGCCATCTGGCTCATACCTTGGTACGGAAGAGGATGATCAAGCTGGGAAATCTGCCAAGGGTCGGGCCGTCAGACTGTTTCAGACAAACGGCAACTCTCTGGACCGAGCGCAAAGAGGAAGAAGACCAATATGAACATCCGCACGGCTATTCTGTATAGGAAAAATTTTGCCACACTTGTTGAAGAATCAGTGAGTAGTTTATTTGCGATTCCGGCATACCTAGTTAAGACCTTGTGTCAGGGACTCGCAAATATTCCCTCCTCGGTACCCACTTACCTCACCGTCGCTGCCGCACCACAAAGAGCTACGCGATCTCTGTGTACTGTCTGCGGGTACTGGGAAACTACAAATGTAAAAAATGTGCCATGCCATTTTGCGGTCTCGATTGTCGGAGTGTTCACGATGAAACGAGATGCGAACGACGCGTCATTTGAGCACGATTTATATCTCGTATTTTCTGGTGTCCATCCTAATGTCCAGTCGAACGACTCGAACCTCTGTTTATCACGCTTGCTGTCGTCTTCCTCCTGTAGTGATCGTCCCAGCCTCTCCACTTGGTTGTGGCATTCTTTCGGGCTCCAAGATGAAGAGCGTTACACCCTGGGAAACGGGTGACTCCCAGACTTATAGCTGCTAGATGTCAATGCACAGCTTGTATAGAACTCCCCGCTCATCTGCGGTCGGTCTCTGCTAGTATGGTAATGGTTGTATTCTCTCAGCTTTGTGGCTCGCGTCCCACATTTCATTGTATGTACGCGCAGAGAATATTGAAAGGCAATACGGATCCATCGATCATAGATTCAATTCCACGTAGCCTTCAAGCTTGTGATGACATTTTTTTTCTACATTGTCAATTTGCCTAGTTCCTGCGAACTGTGGCGAATTCTACTGTAGTAGTGAGGCTCGGAATGAGCAAATGTCAGAGGGAACCGAACCGTACTACCGATCACACAACTTCAGAAGTCAAAACTCGAGCTTGAGCCCTGAGGACCGAAGCATAGCCAGAAACTTGACGAGGAGACTGCGCTTCAGTAGATGTCGGCTCACTTTGGACGTAACTAACTTACAGTGCGAGTGCCTCCAATCAACGCTTACGTGGACGGTCAATAACAAGGTTACTGGGTCATCCTCATTTGTTCGCATTCGCGCAAGAAGGATACAAGAAACCATGGATTCATGTGCTGCTAATAATAGCGACAAAATATTGTATCATAACAAATGCGAGATGTGAGATGTGAGATGGAATAAAGTATAGTTTCTCGAAGGCGTCCACGATCAATGTGAGAATATTAAGTATCTATCTATATTAGCTTTGCAAGTTGGATTGTATTCTTCCCAACATTCGTAGAAAAGTATGCGTTCTTGAGGAATACGTCTCCTGCCAACCATTCGTTTGCGCCACCCACCTGAGCACCGGAGATCCCTGAAGCGCAATCCCCATTGGGATTGTTCTGGTCGAGAGGCAATACCGCGATATCACGAGGGTCAATGGTAAAGGATTGTTGGCCAAATGTGAGCGCAAGGCTGGAATTAGTCGTGCACGGCACCGAGAAGGTACCGTTACCAATCTCATTAGCCCCGGGATGCTTTTGTGAATAGCTTGCGCATCGGCTGGGGTACGAGCAGGCGGTGGTACCTGTATCCAGGATCGCGGTACGGCCTGTCAAACCAAGATCCTTTCCATCCACCGATACAGCATCGAGCCCCGCCTCCAAAAGCCTGATTGTTGACATTGTTCAGCGTAACCAAAGTTTTTTGATCAAATTTGCTGGCGTCCAGCCCTCCAAACGTGACCTGGCCGTCATTTTTCTGATCGGCGAGACGTGAAATTTTGAATGAAACTATGGCATCTTGAATCTGGCCTGCTTTGGCGAGCGATTCCGGGGGGTCAATGTTTTCTGTTCCGAGAGGGTACTTTGGGCTAAACCCATAATGCCATCAAAGAGGTCTGATCTCCCGCAAAGTCATCGTTTCTTCGGTGGCTACACCGAAAGTGTGACCAGGAAGCTTCAAGCCAGCGACGGCGAGATCGTCTGTGATGATATTACCCTGCACGGCTCCCTTGCCGTACGTTACTTGGAAGGGTTTTTGCGAATCCACAAATGAAGATGATGATTGTGGACCGAGAAACACATGGTTGCCCTACACATAGTAAGAATGAGCAAGTTGATAAAGGAGGAAAGCAAGTCCGAAGTGAAGCTCACGCAGCCACCTCCCGTCACAGATTGACACCCCTCCGCGCCGACCCAGAGATCGGCAGAACCGGAATCCATTAGGAGCTTGAACTCGCGAGGAGGATTGCCCATCTGGACGGTTGCAATATAGCCCACATCATCATTCTGGATATTAAGCCCGAGTGAGTTCGCAGTCGTGGGCGTATTGCCAGGGGTAAGAGTGTTTCTCTCCGCAGCGTTAATAACCACAGAGCTGACGCCATTAGACGTATCAGCGGCAGAATCGGCGGTGGCTAGCTCAGAAATTCCTCTGGGTACATCGTGAGGACAATGAAGTGAAAACGGAGGTAAGAAATTCGCACGTGGAGGACACGTTAAGGTCATTATTATTCAGTTTCCCCCCCGCGTAACCAATACGACTTGTGTCGCGAGCAGTAAGTCGATCGACCTCATTGACAGAAGACACCGCACGACCTGTCATGCGGGCAAGACGTCTTTGCGCACGAGCATTGTGCATTTGGAAGAGCTGGTCGATTGTATCACTATAAGCTTTGAGCGAGAAAAGAAAAGACAAACCATGTGAGGATGGAGATCGCGTCGCATGGGAGTCCGCTTGAGAGGCAGCGTCACAACTCCCTTTTGCTCGCGTGTTAGAGGGATAGCATAGGCATCCAGAGTAATTCGAAAGAGGATTCCCAGAATCAATATAAAGAAGGAGTGAGCATCATATCGGTCGGGACAACGGGTATGTTATTGAGGAAAGAAAACGAGGGATGGACCAGCCAATAGAGATCAGCAAAGGAGTGACGGGTTCGCAGGGGCAGAAAGTACGGAGCAAGAGAAGAATGTGTGTTTTTATATGCATTGGGGTATGGCAACCGGAATAATAAAAAACAAGCCGAAGCCCCATGGACACACATTGTGTGTCAAGGGATGGTAGTTTGTCAGTTATTTCTGGTCAGTTTATTCAATAATGAACAACCGGGTCCGAGCCTCGGAGTCCACAGCCTAAGCACGTCACCAGGACAATAAGGGTGTCAAGAGCGCCGGTCACTTTTGTGCGTCGTGTTAAGAACCACGGGTAACATAACCACTAAAGCACAATCGATTGAATATTAAACCATCAGGACTAAACGTTGACGTCTGAAAAAGGAACGACAGAGTGATCGATTGTGCGTGATGATGTTCATGTTTAAAACGAGTCAATAGATAGGCCAAGTGAGCCTTAGCTTGAAGGGAAGCAGAGGGGCTTGGGCACTTCTCTAAACGCTCGTCGGTGAATAGCACGGGCAAAGAGGGCCGCTGCGCTATTGTCAGGATGAGGATAGAGTCATGGTCATTCTATTGTGACGGTGACAGGTGACGCGGTGACGGGTGACGGAACGTAGCTTGACTCGGATGTCAGTCGCGTTACGTGATCTGCGACGCAGTTTGGGCGCTGCTTGGAGTGGCCTGACTTTTTTTCTTTTTGAGTGGAATAAAATATGGCCGGTTCCGAGCAACTGTTCCCGTGAATCATCATCAATGGACCTCGTACTGAGCGTGGCAGATGAATACCTCCTGGACAAGGCGTGGGCCTTCATTATCCCAGCATCTGTCTTTGTGCACCCTTCACGGGCAGTTAATATTTCCAATCGAGCCTCGCTCCGATTGCGCTGCGGGGCAGGTCACCTCATGGCACCACAACCTCGTCTCCCACCTGCCGCATCCCCACTACCGTCCACTCATGACCCCTCCACTCTCACTCCCGTCTCTGCCTGGCCTCGTGACTTTATTCCCCGCCAGCTTCTCTCCCTCTCCGTCGTAACATTGATTGGGATTTTTTGTCTCTATTTTTTGTTTGCTGGTCTCTCGTATCGATATATCTTCAACCATGACATGATGAACCATCCCCGTTTTCTCAAAAATCAGGTCAAACTCGAAATTGAATGCAGTTTGCGTGCTTTTCCCGGGATGACACTCCTCACACTACCTTGGTTTCAAGCCGAGGTTCGAGGTTACTCCAAGCTGTACGACAACGTGGATGATTATGGTCTTGCCTATCTATTGTTCTCGGTACCCTTGTGAGTCACTTTTCATCTTCGTCCGTTTCTCTGACACAGGATTTATAGTTTCCTGGTTTTCACTGACTACGGGATCTACTGGGTACATCGCACGTTGCACCATCCTTCAATTTACAAGTATGTTCACAAGCCGCACCACAAGTGGCTGAGTATGTCCTGTTTTTCTTTGCACTGTCCTTCCTCATCATCCCATCCAGTCCCAACTCCATTCGCATCCCATGCTTTTCATCCCCTCGACGGTTACCTGCAATCTGTGCCCTATCATTTGTTCATCTTCGTCTTTCCGTTGCATCGCTGGCTCTATCTCGGTCTCTTCGTGTTTGTGAACTTCTGGAGTATTCTTGTGCGTTTCTACTGCGCGCGTTCTGATGT
Source organism: Russula griseocarnosa (assembly GCA_022884055.1). Lineage (NCBI taxonomy): Eukaryota > Fungi > Basidiomycota > Agaricomycetes > Russulales > Russulaceae > Russula > Russula griseocarnosa. Next base: position 6,333 of record JAGKRU010000107.1, read on the forward strand.
CTCGATATTGACGCGAGGTGTTAGATTCATGACTCGGACATGATCACTGGGCATGCTCTCGAGACTGTCATTAACGGGCCGGCGCATCACACCCTTCATCACCTCTTTTTCACCGTAAATTATGGCCAATACTTTACGTGGGCGGACAGATGGGGTGGTTCTTACCGTCAACCTGCCTCGGAACTCGATCCGTTATATGAAGCACTTGCTGCAAAAGAAGCCAAGGGAAGGAGGCCTCAGAAAGGAAGAATAGCTTGTGATCGTAATCCACTGACCGTACAAGTATGATTCAATATTATAGTTTGCATATCTACGACCTACTACTGTAATGCAAGAGGGGGATATATTTCATCACGATAAAACCATTGAATCCGATGAAGACCCACTCTACTTTCAGAGCTGAAACGCTATACCGTACGTAGCATGGGGCCTTTGTGTTGGTCGTCGCACGTTGTATGGCATAGTCCCATTCGATGTAGTAAGACGTGTGGTTACAGACATGACATAAGATACATGACACCACGTGTATAGGCTTGGCTATGGTATACCAGCACACTGCTATTACCGCTTTTGTGTACGCTTCTTCACCTCATCCTCCTTGACCGGGTGCAACATGAGTTTGTTCGGGTGTCCAGGAGTATTGCCTGAATGCCCCTTCGACCAATCATACGATACGGCGTACGCAAAGATCGATCCGTTCCGACTGAACGCGGATGAAGAAACTGGGCCGGGGCGCGGATCAAATGCTGTTACGACGGTCATCAAAAATGTATACAAGACGAAGTAAGTAAAAGTACTTTTCAAGCGTGTGCGCGAGTCCTTGTCCCAGAAGTTGATCGTCCCATCCGATCCTGTGGATCGGCAATGTTCAAAAGGAATCAGCAAGGGGATGAGGAGCAGGTCTCACCACAGGTGGAGAATGTCCCATGTACGGGATGGAAATTGATGTCATTTACACCAAACACGAGCGATTGGTCTTTCGTAGTCGGTGACTGGTCGCGTCGATGACATTTAAAAGAGAAGTTATTCCTGTACATGACTTGTTAACCGGCAGATCGCTTGACTGGAATCGGCTGAGGTACGGACTGTGAATCCTTTTCTTCGACATATCTGGGGAGGCATTTGAGATCAGTCAAAGGGAAGCGAAAGAAGTAATGTCAAACAGGTATGGGGAGAACATACTGGATGGCTACGCGACCTTCTACGCTCCCCATAGCAAAGCCGGTGCCGCTAGGGAAGCAGGATATTACGCGTGTTTGCCATTTTAATGGCGACATCATTGTCTAAGGAATCGTCTTAACACTGCAACATATAGAGGCGATCATCCAACGGTCGCACCTTGAACGGGGTCGTAGGGTTTGTGAGATTGAAAATCTGGACATGACGCTCTGCGGTACCAACTACCATGAGCGGGTACGAAACGTCGAGGGTGTAGCAGCGCTCTGGCAGCTGCACAGTCGAGACTGGATTTGGTGTACGCATGTCCCAATACTGGATCAGACGCGCGGGATTGAGCAGCTGGACCTCAAGCAAGAAAGTTGGATTGGACACTTTATACCTTGATAGTTTTGTCCCACGAGCCGGTGGCAAGAATGTTACCCTGGGGCGTCTCGAGCCATTTGACGACCTTGACCGGCGCGTCGTGCTGGGCGACCTGCTGCGCCTGTCCAGTTTGGATGTCGTAAAGACGCGCAGCATTATCACCACCACCAGAAATAATCTTGTTCCCTTCCTATAGTGCGTGGTTTGGAAGGATACAGACGCGGTTTTCAGAGACATGCTTGCTTACTTTATTCCAACAGACTGATAGAACCGGAGCCTGGTGCCCATACATTGCCTTTCCTTGCGTCTGGCCGTTCTGTCCTACCTCATATATCCGCACCTAGAGGGCCATTATTCCATGAGAACAAATGGGAACGAACAAAAGAAGAACAGACTGACGTTGTTGTCCCAGCTCCCGACTGCAAGAAAGTCTGCGACAGGGCAGAAAGAAAGAGAAGAGATTGAGTCTGGGGAGGGTCTGCGACTTCAACATCTGACTTCTCGGGTGCCGAAGAGACGCTTGCGGCCGTGGAACTTGCTCCGAAGAAAGACATGGTTCAAGTCACTGGAAGTGTCTCTGGACTGTGCACGGCGGGCTATGATGACGGCACACAAATTAAGTAAGCAATGAAAGCGGTTCACTGAAGTACGAAGTACTGTACAAGAAGATCGTACGCGCAATGCCATATCAATCTTGTCCGAAGTCTATCGTGAAAGTATTGACATACAAGTGGTGTACACTACCCTGGACTGCAAAAAACATTGGATGCAAAAACCGACGAGCCTGGGACTCGAACCCAGAACCGCTAGCGCCGGAAACTAGCACGCTACCATTGCGCCAGCTCGCCAACTAGACGACGGCCTTCTTGGTACGTTGTCAAATGACAATAAGTGTTTCAGCATTACAATATAGTAACTTACATGTTGTTTTGACGCGATGACGAGGGTCGAGGGATCCCTGTTTTTGTGTATGCACATAACACATAGCACTTGCACTGGACCTTTGATCCACATTCGTTGTTATACAGTAACAGTAGCGCGACACGCAAAGCCACGGGGTACACATAAAACGGCGGCATTTGTCAGACATCGAGTCATTAGATCGAAAGAACACGGCCGACGGCCGAATGAGTCGATGCACTGCAACGCCAAAGACTTTAAAGGGATTACAGTAGGTATACGCGATTGTCGGATTCTGTTTCTAGCCATGTTGTAGGAAGGTCGCGCACCAGTTCGGAATTGAGAACTTCTTATTTGAGATTATCGATTGGATAGTCACCAGCGTAACCCCGCAGAGCCTCTCTTGCCGGTGTAATTGGGTTAAATCGATGTAAATCGCCTGTAGGCGACGTATCAATTCATCTGTCTCTCCACAACTCCACGTGTGCGTTGCCTGTGCTACATTACATGTTTCTATCGCAAAACAGCTTGTCTTTCCCTAGCGAACTCAGCGCTTTTATCGCTCGACATGCTCAGCATTGCTTACAGTACCAAATCTGCATCCGCCCTCTCAATAGTCGAGATGAATCGCCTCCAACGCATTTGATCTGCGAAACTCTCCGTATCTTCACTTCACAAAAAATTTCCTAATGTCAAATACATTCTTCTCGACAAAACAAATTGACAGGCATTCCATGCATCCACACCACTGCAGCATTCTTTCCCTCGCTCATCCTCAAGCCCTCAAGTTTGACTTACTAAACTAGCATCCGCCACGTCGGTGACGACATCTTCCTGCAAATTTGTCACGTCTCTTCCCTCTGATTGGTATGATAATAGGGTTTGTGAATGACCTTCCTCCGGGCCCCGCGTTCTCTGTCAGAAATAGTCGTTATCACCATGCCAATACACCCTTGTACCGAACCGTGCTCTGTGCTTGCTGCAATTCATCCCTCTACCCGACAGCACGTCCTCCTTCGAATCACAGTCACAATCAATGAGTCTCACTCAGTCGCCCTTACGGTTAGCCTGGGCAGTGACCGTCCACAAATCACAGGGGCTCACGCTGTCCAGAATCAGATTGGGCCTTGGTTCGAAAGAATTTTCCTGTGGCCTGACATTTGTTGCCCTTTCTTGTGTTCCATGTTTAAAATGGACTCAAAGTTGGGCGGTAAATTTTTGCAGTTACAATTAGAAGACATGGCCCGTAGACAGCCGGCTACCTGATATACAGATCGACCCGCACAGCGAGCCCCCGCAGGCTTTCCTGCGTTCATGTTATCTTCTTTGCCGCAATCGAGCATTTGTGTGAAGTGGCATGGCGTTCAAGTTCTGGATGAGTCTGTATCATTCAATTTCTAGTGGTGCGACAATTGAGTCGATGACATTGCGACCTCGATCTCTCCCCGGCTCTCTCAGTTTCGTTCCATACGTTACTACGATAGATCTTAGCTCAAGTCATGTGTTGGAATCGTGTCGAGCTTGCGTGGCTCATCGCACCCTCGTTTTTAGTATAGTACAGTACACTAGTTTTTAGTACCTCGCTTATTATTCTTCAATTCATCCTCTGACATGCATACTGTATATTCTACCAGTATAAAGTACTTGTACGTACCCTGGGGCACCCTCGCGCGAAGCTTATTGCACTCGATCGTACCTCTATTGGACTGACGCACCGACTTCATGCCAGTGCACCCTAGCTCATAGAGGTCATCCGGTCATGTCTATTCGTCCCCCTTGTTTTCACGTCCACGACGTCGGGTGCCGCGTCCTCGTAGAAGGCCGACTGCGCTGAGTAACGCTCCCGGTGCGGTTGACAGTGACAAAGGATCCTGGCCCCACAGAAGGAAAAGCCTTTTACACAGCAGATATAGTTATTCAGTAGTCGTCCTGATGTTTCCTCCACTCCATCACTTTGCTTCGGCTCGCTTCCTGAGCTGCCCGCTCCTCCTGCTCCATTTCTTTCTGCCTGCGTTCGGCAGCCATTTCTGGCGTGATTCCATGGATACGCATGCATCAGGAAAAGCGGAATCTCCAAGTTTGACTAAATTTACCCAACCTACGCAATTGACGCAACTCGATGTTAATATAGCAAATTTTAGTAACTCGACTCGAATTTATTATGGCTGGCACAACTTATTGTAAATTAGACTGTATTTAAGACAGGCAAATCTGAATTATTGAGTATGCATGATACGTCGGAAAAAGTCTCTATCAGTAAAATCGTTAAGAAAAAAAGTTGTACACTCGTCCAAGACGTTGCTACTCATCCAATTGACCGGTGCTACTGGTCCAAAGCGAGGGATGAGATGCACACTCCGTTGTACATCGCTCAATGGTATCACGCTGCAAATACTTGTGCCGTTGCTATCTTTCAGTGGGGAGACCTTGGACATCCTATGGTTCGGATCCTGCACACCCAAAGGGGAGTACCACTCAACATACGCAAGGTGATCGGGAACGTCAATTCCGGGCTTGAAGAGATGGACATGGAAGCGCTTCGGAATGCTGAAAATGACCTTGACGCGCACCACACTATAGCCTTCAAATGAAATGTGTTAGTATCGTGCTGAAACAGACACATAGTCATACAGTAAGTTACCTTTGGTTCCATCATCGCTGCCACTTCCACCCCCTTCAGTGCCATCATCTCTGACCCCTCCTTCGTTGACTAGTGCTGTGTCGAATCTTCTGCTGACGTGATGCTGTTGCTTACTTGTACGAGAAGGTTTTGCATGTACGGAGTCTGCTGTGCTTTTCATACCCGTAACTGGATCGATCTTCAAATACTTGACGATGTTCCAGATGGGAAGGCCACGAAAGGGGAAGTGGATGTCCCAGAGGCTGCGCTCAAGCTGTGCAGCATTGAGTTCGGGATTATTCAGAAGGGAGATGTATCGATGCAACGCAGTCTTGAATAATGGCGCATGCCATTTCTCCGTGATTCTGTTCAGAGGGACCAAGTGTGCCGCAGCTCATTTAGATAAGGACATCGTACGCCCGAGATCCAGGCCAGGAGGTGTCCATTCACGTCGGTTCTGGGTGGGTGCGTTTCTGCTAGATGTGTTCCATTTGATGTATTGCTCGTGTCACTGAATCTTCTCTTTTCGCTCGAGCCAGGTGGTCATTTGTGTGTACTCATCCTTTTTGTTGGTAGAGGCATACGCGTCTTTGGCATAATCGATATGCAAGCGTTCGGTGTACTGAGTATTGAAGTTATCAGTGGTGCCAAAAAGGGTAATGAGGTCGATATAATGGCTCAGAAAATGGACTTTAGGAATGTTGAAGTGATCGCGAATACCAAGATCGACGAAGATGTCTTTGTTGGTGTGGAAGCGATTGAGGGCGTCCCGCATTAGTTCCAGGGTAGTATCAGTATGAATCGGGTATTGGGAGTAATAGAGGAAGTCCATGATCGCACGGACACAACGGAGAAGCCATGCGTTTGACAATCCATTCGGAAGTGGGGCGTCGACCACCAAACCTAGAAGAAATCGGCACATCTGGTCATGCTCCTGGCCAGTGACACGAGATAATGAGCTGATTCCCTGAGTGAACACCCTTATGTTATGATTTGGAGGCATACGACGGCAGCGAGCATCGATCTCTGCACTGCCAAGTATGGTGATGATCCATTGAATGACGTGCTTCATGACTCCTTGGTACATTTGGTGAAGGATATCTGGGGTGATGGAGCGATAAATGTGGAGGAATGGAAGCTGCAGCCAAAATGGGCGTGGTGTGGGCTTGATGCGAATCGAGGCACAAGCCTGCAGGAATTGGCTTGCATCCGTGTCAAATGTGCCCAACGCGTCAAGGATGGTATCAAGATCTCGTGTAGATGCGTTGGTCTCCATATCGTTGTCATAATCTCCAAGATTATTGTGGTCCATCTGGCATCGTGGGCAATCACCATTTAGCCCTAATGTGACAAGTAGCTGCTCGGGATAGTCACCTACAAATGCGGCCAGAATCGGATGAGCCCTGTAAATGTGGCCTGATCCAGTGGACATCCAGATCCCATCAACACCGGCTGATCCTAGGGGTTCGAGAATCCAACCGACACAAGCGTGATAAAGGTTTGCTATGACTCTTCGCTTTTGTGACTTATTTTTGATATGTTCAAGACGACTGGTGGGAGATAGCCTAGTAGAATGTAGGCGCGTGAAGTGGGTTTCTTGCGGATCTCCTTTGGTATGTTGCCGATGGTCATATAGATCGGATATGCGCTTTTATTACGGAACAGAGTCAATTGTGTCTTGTCACTTGATATTATAATTGGTATAATAGTTGCACCTGGATTTACGCGTCAAGTGCCTTCTATAAAATACAGTCAGAACTGACCAAGTGGCGTGGCGTGTGGGAATATGGACCCATATTTGGTATGGGTCCATATTTACCTAATCTGCGTACTCACCTGCGTGCACCACCACCAGCGTCCTGTCTGTATGTCATGGTACATACGCTCCTCCTTTTTCTCATCAACATAGTGCTTCTCAGGCTGGAAAACCAAAACCGAGGCAAAGTCCAGGTCTCCAAACAAGACACGAATGCAGGCAATAATGTCCCGATAGTAGACATCGCATATCTCGTTGTCGACCAGGACTTTATGACGCTTAAATGATGGCCTCCCTGGTAACTTGTTGTCTATGATCTTGTTAAGTTCTTGAGGGCCTTTGAACGATATCTGAAGCTTCTCGTGTACCTGGAAAGCCGAAAGCATTACTTGGCCAGATTCACCCAAAATAAATGAAGTACGTACGCCAGGAATAGATATCAATTCACCAAACGCTGTAGACCCAGGGCCTCGTAACTTTGCCCATTTGGCAATTTCCCAATCTGTTTGTGACACAAATGGTGCGTATGGACTTGTGTGGTCGTGTGTGATTTCCAACTCATATGACGTGTTCGCATGTATACTGTTAGGCTGGGAGTGGTTCAGCGCTCTGGTCCTTGAACCTGCTGGGTCTTCAACTCTTTGACTTGGATAGGGAACAACAAATGGTTGTCGTTCCAGTTCACTTTCGGCTTGTCCTCGTGCACCAAAAAGTGTCGGGTCGCCGTCTGCCTGGGCAGAGTCGTCATTGGTAGTGTCTGCTGCAGCGGCATCGTAAATGGGAGCCTCTGTGTTCTGTGGCCGCCTTGGCTCAAGTCATGGCCCACCACTGGTGTCACTTTCATCATCGCTTCTGAGTCGGGTACTGTCGTCCACTGTACTGTCGTGCTGTAAGTCTATGTCCATGCCCACAGCGCCGTCTAATATGTGTTAGCAAAAGCTTGGAGAGAACATCAAAGCGTCATTCCCATACCAATTTCGTCATTTCCCTGCATGTAAGCTTCCAAACTCTCAGGGTTCTCAGCTGCAGTTCCAACCTGATCTGCAACCTCTTTTGCCGTGTCTAGTAGGTCCCTCAGGAAAGTACGACACGCCGGGTTTTGGCTCAGGCGGCAGTGTTGAACAATGCCGCTCCGCTTGGTGGAGGCACCGCACCCATTGCAGAGGACCGTTGGCATTAGGACTGAAGGTGCGCTACTGCACTCTTGGAATCGATGAAAATGTAGATGGGGTGATGCAACCGTGCACGACAGTGATGAGAACGTCGACGGAGGCGTCCATGCTTATAAGCCTTTCAAGCAGGCAGAGTCAGGTGGAGCTCATAAATGAGCTGGGAGTAAAGCGGTAAGAGAAATCCGAGACATCTGACATGTAGGTAGGCATGTGCGCAATGTGCGCTGCATCGGCCAGCGCACCTGAGCCCAGCATGATGTCGGTCGTGCATGATCTGTATCGTATGACCCATATCCTAGCAAAGAGATCAATGAAAATAATTCAAAATATCAGTCAGTTCGGACTATAAAGTAAGACCTCGGAGTAAGGTAAGTATCCTCATATAGTAAAATGTCCGTGGGAGGCGCACATGCGCTCTCCCCTCATCCGGGCCCTTCACACTTGATTTTTTATTAGTTTACTACCGTCAACAATCAACAAATACTTGATTCTTGACTCCGACGCTTAGGTTTTCCCCCACCTTTCTTCACATGCAAAATGATGACTCGTCGCACCACAGGCAATCCCGCAGCAAATCCTAGTAACAAAGGCCCAGGAAAACCGCAACAAAGTGACCGCAACAAGGTGCGAAAGAGGCCTGCAGCTTGTAAGCCCTCAAATATTCAGCTCATGCCTTTTCCCTTTTTTACCTCACTGCGCTTCTTTTTTCTAGCGGCGCGCTCAGTAGCTGGAGTCAATCCTACGTCTACACCAGCTCCATCACGCCGTAAGAAGACTGGTGGCCGACATTCTGTTACAGCCCATGCTGCTCCAGCCACCATGTATGACTCGGATGAAAGTGATGTGGATGTGCCGGCCATAGCAAGCCAAGACCATAATCCACCAGCAGTAACTCATGCACATAGACAAGCCATGGCGCCAAATAAGTCAATCCCAGCCGTCGAAGTGCACACGCAAGCCATCGTGCTGTCCCAGATGATGAAGAAGTAATAGAAGAAGACCTAAGTGACCAAGAAGATGAAGACGAAGATGACATTTACGGAGGCGTTGATGGTGACGCTCTTGGAAACGAGGTAGGACTATCTTTCTGCTGACATGTATTTCAGGCTGACAATTCAAATTTTACTCCTAGCTTGCTCATTTTGACGACGAGATACCAGACTTGTGCCCCAGCGGTCTGTAAGTTCACTGGGCTTTGATGAACTGCAGCCATCCTCCGAGGGAATCAACAATGAAGATGAACTCGAATATGAAGGCGACGCTCCCCGGCCTCCCCCTAAAAAGGTACGGTACTATCATTCATGTTCATTGTTCCAATGTATTATTACTGACTGTACTCTAGAAAACTCGCACAGATCTCCGACGTGAAGAGGTGAGAAATTCCATCACCACCATGTTTCAAGCGAGCTGTCATCGATAGTAACAATGCCATCAGGTTCCAACATGGAAGGAAGCGTCTCGAGCGAGGCAATTCCGATGAGGATGAACTCGCAGCGATGGACGCTCCTCTTGTGGCCGGTCAAAAGAGGAAGTATCATCGCAATTCAGCTCTCTCAGGAGGCTCGGGCTTTGTCCGTTAGCAAAGAATTCCCAGAAGCATCATATCGCCGTCCTGCTCCAGGGCAGATGCTTGGGATTACTGACCAACCAGACCAGCTGACGCACGGTGCTTAGTTATACTGTTCGCCAGGTTATCCGACATGCCATCTTGAAGACCACATACATTGATGTGACGGAGACGCATTCAACACTGTGCAAGATCTTTATGCAGACTGCACGCAGTTTGCGTCAGGACACATTCGCAGATCGTATCAAGGACGACGTCATCTTTCAGAAGGATGTGGCTGGGATGGTATGTTATAATTCATTTCTAGACTCATGCTCACATTACCCTTATCTAGCTGAGCAACCGCCTGTCCAGCTTTCGAAGCAACATCAAGGACATGGTCAGCGTTGGGATGGTTAGGGGCTTGTACCTTCTCGATGGTCCTGACATGAAAAAGAAGGCAGCGGATCTGATACAGCAGGAGAAGTATATTTTTCCGTCAAGCAATGTGAGTTATTTTTTATGTTTCATGACCACTTCTCAGCACGTTAACTATGGGCATGTTATAGACGGGACCCGACTACATTAACAAGGCTAAGCCGTTTTTACATGGGCAATCATATCAATTCTCCAGGACGGTTTCTTTACGGCTGATAGAGGGGCATGCCTCGTCCAGAAGCACGCAGACTGTTTCAAATCATCAATACCAGAACGCTCTGAAGAGTTTGAAGTGACGGCCCCTATGGCTGCATTTGCTGCCACTTGCGTATGTTATCAGATTCCTTTATCGAAGCAAGACTAACTTAGGCGTTCTAGATTCACGCAACCTTGATGCAGATCTCCACTGATGGCAAGGGTCACCACCGACGGCGAGCATTCAACACAGATCAATATGAGAGCGTATATGACACCCATATTGAATATCTCAATGCCATCCACTCAACATCGCTGCCCAAGTACCACCGTCTGATGGCGGATTTATATAAAGCGGCGTCATGAGTCACAATTTCTCATCTTTTGATTCATGCTAATAGTTTTTGTCAGTCTTGGGACTCAGGTTAATCAGGGCAATCTTGGGCAGGCTAGCATCGATATTGAGGGCATGTCGGAGTAGATTCGCTAGTACAAACCATGCAAGTAGTGTATGCACGTCAATATACTGTATATTCTATCATCGTCACACACTGGAACAGGCAGGAAAAGACAGAATGGACTCAAATTGACTCAAATTTAAATTGCTCGGCGCAAAGTCACTGTGGAGATGCATCTAATAATCGTAAATGCACGCAGATTTACATGAATTATGTCGTTCAGATTTTGTCTAACATTACATTTTAGTAAATTTACACAAGCGACTCAAAGATAATACTTGAATCAAGCCGGTTAAATTACCGTAAATTGGAGTGACTCAAGCTTAACTTGTACAAAGTTGGCGATTCCGGTTTTCCTGATGTATTTTTTCATCAGATACATAATTGTGCGATACAGCCACTAGCTCCAATTCTCTTCCCACAAGCAAAACCCTTACTCCAGTACATATCCACATCATAAATAAATAGGACCATAGACCTATAGGTAGGGCTAAACGCCATGATTTAAACCTTTTAAGAACCGTGAATTTGCTCAATACGGGCTGCATGTCGCCGACAAACGCCTTGGGGTGTATCACATACGGAATTCTTCCGCTGGCACCGCCCTCGTCACTGTCGAAAAGGTGTCCATCTCAAGGTACGACCCACTCTCCAACAATGACAGCGACGACGCTGCCGTTGCTCGTGCATCATTACGAGGGATAGGCGGCAGGGGTCGCACTTTGGGCTGCTGCAGTGGGTAGATGTCAGGGACTCTCTGCTGTGGCGGTGGCGGTGGCGATGGGGTTGCGAATGTCATATCCGGTTGGGAAACGGTCGAGAGGAGAGTTTCACGGGGTAGTCGGATGTAGGGGGGACGAGCCGTGTTGTCGTGATAGATGATTACATTATTCGAGCTGTTGGCGAAACGCCTAAGGTGGAGCGTGATGCGCGACATCAAGGCCACTGTGAGACTGCGGCGTAGATTGAGGGGGGACAAGGCGGTCAGGAGTCAGGAGACCTACCAGAGACGAATTCTTCAAGACACAGCGACGGAAAAACGAGTGTACTACAGTTAGATGGTCTGCGGACTAGGAGATAGCAATGGAAGCATGCGTACTGAGAACAGACGTCGCGGATAGATTGGTTCGCAGTATTTACCATTATAGTCAAAACCAATGTGATGGTGCATATGATGCTGCACGGTATTTAGTGGGGCTGATGGATATAAAGTATGCGTGCACCTACGCACCTATAATAGAGTAAACCCTCACGAAAGAGGACATCAAACATGTCCCTCGTGGTCCTTGAATAAACCGACCTCCCCGTGCGATACATTGTGCGATACATTGTGAGGAACATTACGGTTGTGTCAAAAACGAGGGGGAGCCAACTAGTCGAAGATGCGAGCGGTCCGCTAGACGGCCCGGAATTCCAGGTTAGTCATCAAAAGGCACCCGTGGAAAAACCTACAGATCAATAATTCCTGAGCAAGCTTGTGTAAAAGCGTCAGCGTGATCAAACGACGATTCGTGGGGAAAACAGCGCACAATCGACGAAAGCCCACGATGGATGGCCCATGGCTGTAAAGGTTGGGTCAAAGGGATGATGTAATGAGGGTAGACCTACGAGCGGCATGCGTCAATACATACGCATTGACGCTGACAAAAGTTATGAAGATGACAAATACGACGGCTTGAATCAAGAAGATCCGGGCATATAAAGCGCGAATACTAAAAGAGAAAACAAAGTCAGATCTGCGAGAGTTGCTTCTCCGGCCCGGGTGACAACGCCAAGGATCCTTTCGAGGCTTTTTTTTGAATCCTCACCGCAGCATCATCATGAGGAACACGATTGAGATCCCAATCATGGCCATCGATCCCTCATAACGAGCGAATTGATGGCATCTGCAGGGGGCAGGGGTTCAGACAGGCATCGCGCAGGGCAGCCAAAAGCAAGAATACAGTAACTACTTACGTCTAGTATTAACAAACGATCGAATTTTCAAGATAAAATTTTTCAATCTGCTGGAGATGACTCACGCGTTCGGGCCAAATGCGTAAATATGCCCAAAGGTTAACAATGAGGCTAAGCGGGATAAGATAGCGATTCTACAAAGTGGGAGGTTGTCCAGATGAATGGCCAGTTGGGCAGCACTGCCGCAGCAGTGTATAACGGAAACAAAAAACTGACCACGAGGAAAAGGTAGGCAGCTAGATGCGGTCTTATGTGAACATACAATACAATCGGAAGAAAGAAATGCACTAACGCCACCCCTTTGTTCCTTTCCATATATACTCAACCTCTGTGATCGTTCAGTCAATCAACGGCAAGACCGTGACGTACAGACATTCATTAGGCGAAGCCACACACACCGTCGGAGAAGGTGAGAATGTGGTCCCATACAAGAGCCGTGAAACTTGCAATTCCAACGCACTATTCTCGATGCTGTTGAAGGCTTAGAGACAGGAAAGTTCCGGACCCACCTTCGTTATCTCGCTGGGGAAATCGTGAGCTGATGCCGTAAAGATGATCACGTGAATGCGCACGGATAGCGATAGTCATTAACATTAATATTATCCCGCTCCATATCGCCTGGGGTGGATATTGAGAGTGTGTAGTAGAGGATATCGACGCGGTATTCTTATTCTTAGACCAAGAAGGGGCGTTTCTTCTCAGAATGAGAGAAAGAGGGGAAGTTGGAGCATAAGGCGGGCTGATCGCAGGGTTTATGTATTATAGATCATCCTGCCAACGGCACCGTGTCTCTGCTGGGAGTTTGATCGGCCAGATCCTCGGGTCGAAATCTGACGCTCAGTTCTCCCTAATACATACACTAGGCCTAAGAATTCCTGTGCCATGGGACGATTGAAGACGAAGTTGACGAGGTGGTTCCACGATAGGTGCTCACCTGGCTCCGTTGGCTCGCGGTGACGAATCACTAGTCGCCATGCGTTCGTTGGCTGCCACGCGGATCAAATGCTCTTATGACTGTGAGTAGAAAAACATGCCGTAACATATGGTAGTTGAGATCGGTGATAGGGGATGTGTTCTCAATTCTCATGACCACAGTAGTAGACCACAAACTGGCTTGTTGAATTAGCGGTGCTAGACGTTGTTCGAGTCCACGATGATAGACGTTGTTCCACGGTGTTGTTCGAGTTTACGGCGATAGACATTGTTCGAGTCCGCGGTGATAGACGTTGTTCGAATGCGTGGTTCTATACATTGGTTGAATCAACGGTCATACAGTACATATGCGCATTTAGGCGAAGGCATCAGCAAAACTCATAAAATTCTTGATCACACTTTAGGCTACTTGAAGGCTCTTGAACAACTTTTCAAGTACCGTCAAGCGCGTTTGATAGTGATTTGCAAAATCTGCCAAAATTTGTCCTGGAATACATTTTGAGACCACTTGGATTATCTTGAGACCTTTAAAATGTGTCTCGGAATCGACTTGAACTAATCTTGGCATTGCTTTGGGTTGCTTGGACCAGCTTGACGATTCGATTTACTTGAGAAATTATCTCTCAAGGCGTGTCAAGGACAAATTTTGTGTATTTTGCCCTTAACTTCATTCAAGCAACCTCAAGTTGACTTCGAGAGTCAACACCTATCAAGCGATTTCAAATAACCTCAAATGATTTCAATAATTTTATGACTTTTGCTGCTGAAGCCATTAGATTATCATAATAAGAGCCACCAATAATACACAGCCACCGCCACCAATGTCAGCACCGTGTTGTGCGGGGCGTGTAGAGAACGGCCCTACCGCAATTAATACGACCACGGTCACAATAATGACGACAAGGCCAAGGAAGGCGGCCCAACGTCCGGCTTTTCGCTGATACTCTGATGCGGTTGATAGCTCACCGCCTCCAGCGGTATCCACGGCGATTCAGTAAACATCTGATTCCATGTTATCTCACTCACTTATCTGTGATGGAATACGTTCAGCGGGCACGAGTAGACTACCCATGTAACGATGATGGGGCGCCGCTATGCTCTCAAGGAGACGCTGTTGGGCACCGGGAACAAGGAGCAAGTACGGACTCATCCGTATCGTACATACCGTACATGCCGGATGTACTATATGCTCAGTCATACTCCAACACCATGCACCGCCCCTGCTCATGTGCAAGCATGCCGAGGTTTCGAAAAATCTCGGAGAGCTCGTGTACGCCAGTCTCTATTTCTCTAATCTCGGCTTCGCGCTCCTGGATGAGAGATTCCTATTATGCAAGTTCATGTGGAGAGAGCTGAACCTGGATTGCTTGGGCCTGCAATTGTTCAGGCCGTTCAGCTGGAGCTTCCGTGTGATGACTCGACCTACAACGTTGGAGCACAGTTGGTCTTTTGGTGAGAGTCCATCGCCCTACTCACGTTGAGGTATCCTCCTCCATCACCAAATTGACACTCTTTACGACCGTTGACCGTTGACCGTGCACAGTTTCTCGGCGCTTCCTTGCTGAGCCCATTGAAATGCAACGAACCATAGCTGGGAATCATGCGCAGTCTTCTGCATCTGTGTCTTCTTGGGTCAGTGTTGGAATAAACCTCGGGCGCGTGTGGGAAAACGAGTGGGATTCGAGTGGGATGTGGGCAAACGCGCAAGGGCGCCGGAAAGTATTTACATGTATTTTATACCCAAGAAATGAGTGTGTCAGCACACTGGCAGATGAAATGGAAAATAAACTGGTGACTAAAATACTGCTAACGGTAAGGAGACATGAGCCACGCGAGCTCGATTTCAACAGTCAGTACCACCCATGCAGGACGTACTGTATGTGTTGAAATTGAGCTCACACGGCTCATCCCTCCCTAGCTCGCTTAGTTCAGTTCCATTCTACTGTCATCCTACTGGCATGCTACATTCATTTGGTTACTATAAAAAAATACTTGTATCTACTTTCCGACACCCTTGCGCGTTTGCCCACCTTCCCACTCGTTTCCCGCACGCGCCGCCGTTTTTCCAACACTGGGATGGGGAGGAAAGGGACTGTCCTTGGCTTGATTCTACGTCTTGAAGGCTTACAGTATGGTGAGGCGAGTGAGGACGAGAAGCAGCGTAGCTCCGCCACGTGGCCGAATATCCTTATTTGGCACTGACTTGCTTGTCTTTTCCACAAACCCTTTCATTTTCATGTTTGCCCCTTGTGTTGCCACCGCCCGACATGCTTGAATGCGACTTGAAGCCCGAGGGAGCTGAGCCCGAGCGACACAACGCCGCGCAGCATCCCATATGCCCAAAGAAGCCCGATTGCGTTGCCAAAGACCCAGACAAAGCAGGGGAAGTACCCACGCAAAAGTAAAATGGGTGCTGCTGCTACTGCTGCTACTGTTATTTGCACAGCTGCAGCTCCAACTTGGGGCTTGCGACCCATCCGAAAAGTACGCAAGCTCGTCCATAACCGCCGTAGTTATTCCCCACCTCGACATTGTCGTCCGCGACACCCATCTCCCTCGCCTCGGCGAGCACTATCACAACACTCCTGGCCGATGATCTCCTATACTTAACATACAGTCACGAGAGTGGTTTGCGCCCACCACCTCTTGGCATCCGCCTTATGTGCGATGCCGAGGACCCATACGTCAAACTACGACATAACCCACCGGTCGGCGGGTCCCAGGTTAGCCGCAAACTTTTATCCCCGACAACCCCGGAGAATGTTATCCGTCTTGGGCGCATACGAACTACACACCATGCCCAAAGATGCCCTCGTCAGCCGGCAGAACCTGCTGGGACCTATCATGAGAGACAGAACGCGGTGACGGACACCGCGGCCGCACGAGTGTGCACAATGTGCCCGGAATCAAGTCCGTCGGCGGCTGAGTGCGTCCTGGGCTCGCGGTCGGTGCAAAGGTCGACCTTCTCGGCTCGAAGATGTACCGGTTGCTCGGCACGCTTGCCGAGTTCGTGCTTCCCTGGTTGCGCGAGTTTCCAGGCTTGCCGCTCCCGTCTGCCGAGGTCAACCTGGACGCTTACCCGAAGACGTATGGGATGCATATATAATTTTTCACAAACGCGAAGGGGGTCGGCGCAGGAGCGGGCAAGACAGCTTCTCTCCGGATTTCATATTCCATTTGTGCGCAGGCGAAATAACCGTATCCAGTTCCTCGGTTGGCCTCCGTCTCTCTGAGTCATGACATGCATAACCATTGGCTCTTATTACAGCTTCAAACAAAATGCCTGCATAGCGAGCGCGAGATGAAATCTATTGGATTCTTTCTGTCCCTTTTTACCAACTGCCCTCAATAACTTCGTCGTGATCAAAAGTCAATTTAGAGTTTGCCCCCACCCACATCCAAGATTGAACGCTTCGAAATGTGTTCTACTTTACGCTCAATGTTGTGAGAACGAAGACGGTGAGCCATCGGCGGAGCAGCAATGTTCAGTACATGTCCCAATGACGACTATTCGATCTCGGTCGCTTAGGGCAGTAGTGTTCTTGCTTCTGCGGCATGGCTGACACGGCGTTAGCCTCAACGCTCTTCTGTCGCTGAATCACATCCGGTTGCTGCCACTGCCACTGCGCTTGGCCGATCAGTGGATCC
This sequence comes from Russula griseocarnosa, assembly GCA_022884055.1. NCBI lineage: Eukaryota > Fungi > Basidiomycota > Agaricomycetes > Russulales > Russulaceae > Russula > Russula griseocarnosa. The sequence goes on from JAGKRU010000107.1 coordinate 23,497, forward strand.
ATGCTGTGTCTATCAAGCTTCTCACATGCTATAACAGAGTGGTCCGACTGAAAATGGTTGGTGGGAATTTACCCCTCGTTTCGAATGATCCTCTGTCTCTAGTTGGCATTTGGAGCAGTGATGATGAATCAGAAGTCGAATGCGATTCGGTTTCTTTTTGTCGAGGTTTTCGTTCTCGGATCACGGACTTTTTGATGGACTTGCGTTTGCGCTTGTTCCTCGCCTCGCCTGGGCGCTCCGCGGTCCCTCGCACATTCCTAACGTCATGTGAAAGAAGTAGTGCTGAGGCAAGTTCAAGTTGACACCGGTGTGACTCGAACTTGACTTGAGAATCGTGTCAATACTGGGTACAGTCATCTATGGCCATTTGGGCTAAATCAAAATTCCGTGCCAAGAGCTCAATATTTGGTCTCGGAATTTCTGATACTCTAATCTGCTATATATGAATGATGTGTGACCAGTAGCCTGAAGGATGTAAGCTTGTGGATCAAGTCCCAGAGTCAAATCAGTGCGGAAAGTGCACAAAAATGAAATCTTATTGGCTCTTTTTATAATAAATATGAGGTCTTATTGTCGTAAGCTAAAATGCTGTGTGAGTTCCGAGGGATGCAGTTATCAACCTCTCAGCGTGCAGGATAAGCACAAGAACTATATGTATTAGGAATACTAATGTGGCTCACCTCAGCGTGCAGGATAAGCACAAGAACTGAGGGAGCCCGGTAACTACACGAGCTGTAATATATGTATGACGCGGGCCTAATGCCCCGAAACTACGGTACGTGCTAATGAATGTATGTATATTAGCTACTGAATGTAAATAGAGCGCGCACTGTCACTGGCATCGACTATATGCCCGAGCGCTCCGACGCTCTGTTCCGCGCTCAATTCCAACACTTATACAATAAGCTAAGTTATAGTATACGATTGACCAGTATGGCAGTGATGTCTAAAAGCTATCTGAGGGCATAAAAGCATGTTGTTGCAGCAGGAAATAACATTTGGTGCAAATGTACCAGATGTAGCGTTACTAGGATGCTTACGTGTTGTCACAGTATGGCGACGATGATTAGATCATCATTGTTTGTGTGTGTATAGCCGAGCGTGAATGCTGCGTGATGTGGTCACAGCCCAAATGGCCAAATAGCTCCGATAACAACATTTTGACCTGATCCCGCTCGATTCAGCCCATTTCAAACCCGATTAGCCCCATACCATTCTCAAATCTCAGAAAGGACCCTGCTCAAGTGATCGGCTCAAACCGATTTGGCACTCAAACGTCACAAAAGTAATCCGAAGTGATATAAAATTTGGTCAGCCCAAATGGCCATAGATGACTGTACGTACCGGCCCGTTCGGTAGCCCGGGTTTCAAAACCGGGCCCTGCCAAATTGCGGTCCGGTTTAGAAAACGCCCGTACAGTACCCCATTTTGCGGGATTTTTGCCCAATTTTGATTTTAGGGATATATCCCTATGGGGGGACGGTGGGGGGTTCAAGTCTCCAAGACCTTAAAGTCAAAAATAAGAGTCCGTGTATGGGATTGCGCTTGCCACTACCTCTTGTCTAGGTGTTACATAGTTCGGTTTGGTGACAATCGGGTCGCCAAGCCGGACACTGGAGAATCCTGAGCGACCTGAGCACTTATGTACTTATGTCCGCGTCCTTTGCAAAAGTCATGGGCAAGTCTAGCATTGACTCGGCGTGTGATTCAGCATTATCATCTACTGTATCCACCAATATTCCCTGCATCCCAGTGTTTTAAATTACACCCTATATATATTTACATAGTACTGTACTGGAGGTCAGAACCCCCCCTTAATCGAGTAATGTGTTCACTAGATACATAATTGTGCGATACAGCCACTGCATCCAATTCTCTTCCCACAAGGAAAACCCTTACTCCAGTACTCATCCACGTCATAAATAAATAGGACCATAGACCTATAGGTAGGGTTAAACGCCATGATTAAACCTTTTAAGAACCGTGAACTTGTTCAATACGGGCTGGTTACTCATCCGAACGGAAGAAGGCATCGCGCAACTCCACTCGAGTCAGCTGGTGTGGCAGAGGCTCCGCAATTTTGCACATGTCGCCGACCGACGCCTTGGGGTGTATCACATACGGAATTCTTCCGCTGGCACCGCCCTCGTCACTGTCGAAAAGGTGTCCATCCCGAGGTACGATCCACTCTCCAACAATGACAGCGACGACGCTGCCGTTGCTCGTGCATCATTACGAGAGATAGGCGGCAGGGGTCGCACTTTGGGCTGCTGCGGTGGGTAGATGTCAGGGACTCTCTGCTGTGGTGGTGGCGGTGGCGATGGGGGTGCGAATGTCATATCCGGTTGGGAAATGGTCGAGAGGAGAGTTTCACGGGGTGGTCGGATGTGGGGGTGACGAGCCGTGTTGTCGTGATAGATGATTACATTATTTGAGCTGTTGGCAAAACGCCTAAGGTGGAGCGTGATGCGCGACATCAAGGCCACTGTGAGACTGCAGCATGGAATGAGGGGGGACAGGGCAGTCACGAGTCAGGAGTCCTACCAGAGACGAAGTCTTCAAGGCACAGCAGCGCAAAACTGAGTGTACGACAGTTAGATCTAGGAGATAGCGATGGAAGGATGCGTACTGAGAACAGACGTTGCGGATAGATTGGTTCGCGGTATTGGCCATTATAGTCAAAACCAATGTGACGGGGCATATGATGCTGCACGGTATTTGGTGCCAGTGGGGCTGAGTCGATGGCAATAAAGTATGCGTGCCCCTACGCACCTGTAGTAGAGTAAACCCTCGCTAAAGAGGATGTGAAACGTGTCACTCGTGGTCCTTGAATACAGAGTCCACCCGTGCGATACATTGTGAGGAACATTACGGTTGTGCCAAAACCGAGGGAAAGCCAAGCTGTCGAAGATGCAAGCGCCCGTCCGCTAGGCCGGGCCGGGCCGGAACTCCAGGTTAGTCATCAAAAAGCACGTGAAAAAACCCACAGATCAATGATTCCCATGCAAGCTTTTGTAAAAGCGTCAGCATGATAAAACGACGATTTGTGGGGAAAATAGCGCACAATCGACGGTATTCCACGACTCATGGTCCACGGCTGTAAAGAGTGGGTCAAAGGGACGATGTACTAATGAGGGACCAGACATACGAGCGGCATGTGTCAATACATACGCATTGATACTGACAAAAGTTATGAAGATGGCAAATACGACGGCTTGAATAGAGAAGATCCGGGCATATAAAGCACGAATACTAAAAAGAGAAAACAAAGTCAGATCTGCGAAAGCCTGAGTTGCTTCTCCGGCCCCTCCGGGTGACCCAAGAATCCCTTCTTTTGAATCCTCACCGCATCATCATCATGAGAAACACGATTGAGATCCCAATCATGGTCATCGATTCCTCGTATCGAACAAAATGATGGCGTCTGCAGGGGTTCAATCAGGCATCGTGCAGGGCAGACAAAAGCAAGAAGATGGTACTACTTACGTCTGGTATTAACAAACGAATTTTCAGAGATAGAATTTTTTAATCTGCTGGAGATGATTCACGCGTTTGGACCAACCAGTGCGGAAATATGCCCGGGGATTAACAATGAAGCTAAGCGGAATAGTATAGCGATTCTACGAAATGGGAGGTTGTCCAGATGAATGGCCAGTTGGGCAGCAGTGTATAACGGAAACAAGAATCTGACCACGAGGAAAAGGTAGGCAGCTAAATGCGGTCCTATTTGAACATCCAATATAATCGGAAGAAAAGAAATGCACTAACGCCACCCCTTTGTTCCTTTCCATATATACTCAACCTCTGCGTTCGTTCAATCAATCATGGTGTAGGGACATTCATTACAATAAGCGAAGCAACACACACCGTCGGAGAAGGTGATAATGTGGTCCCATACAAGAGACGTGAAACTCACAATTCCAACGTACTATTCTCGATATTGTTGATGGCTTCGACACAAGAAACTTCCGGACCCACCATCGATATCGCGCTGCGGTATGAGGAGCATGAACTATGCCGTAAAGACGATCACGTGAATGCCCACGAATTGCGACGATAATCCTTGTCAATATCGTCAATATCGCCTTGGGTAAACATAGAGGGTATGTAGTAGAGGAGATTGACGCGGTATTCTTAGACCACGACCACGAAGGGGGCGTCTCTTCTCAGAATGGGGGAAGTTGGGGCATGAGGAGGGCGGGCCGCAGGTTTATGTATACAGTAATAGATCCAGCCAACAGCACACGGCAGGATTTTGATCGGCCAGATCCCCGGGTCGATATCTGACGCTCAGTTCTCCCTAAAACATCCAATAGGCTTAAAGCATGGGAATTACGCCCAACATTAATTGACAGAGACGTCGCTGCATCAGATAGCACTACAACACGCTGTACTTGTATGTGGTGTGCGTTATTGAACGCTGTCATTCGTGACGGCTGAGATCGACAACGCCAGCCCCAGATGGTTATCTGAGACCGAAGCCATTAGATTACCATAAAAGGAGTCACCCATAATAACACAGCCGCACCGCCAGCTACGATAAACTCTGGGGAAAATGTCAGCACCGTATTGTGCGGGAAAACGTGTATATGTAGAGAGCGGCCCTACAGCAATTACTATAATACGACCACGGTCACGATAATGATGACAAGGCCAAGGCAGGCGGCCCAACGCCCGGCTTTTCGCGATGCGGTTAGCTCGGCGGCTCCAGTGGTATCCACGGCGATTCTATAGTAAACATTTGATTCCATGTTATCTGTAATGGAATGCGTTCAGCGGGCACGAGTACTCGAGTATACTACCCGTGTAACGATGATGGGGCTCAAGGAGACGCTGATGGGCGTCGGGAACAAGGAGCAAGTACGGATATATATCGCCGAGTCCCTATAGTACATACATGCCGGATGTATATGTCAGTCATACTCCACCATGCATGCCACCCAAGCTCGTGTACAAGCGTGCCGAGGTCGCGAAAAATCGCGGAGAGCTCGTATATGCCAGTCTCGATTTCTCTAATCTCAGATTCGCGCTCCTGGATGAGGGATTCCTGGTATGCAAGTTCATGTGGAGAGGGCTGGGCCTGCATTGCTTGGGCCTGAAATTGCTCACTGGCAGGTACAACGTTGGAACACAGTTGTCGTTTGGTGAGAGTCCATCCTACTCACGTTGAGGTATCCTCCTGGCATGACTCATCGTCAAATTGACACTCTTCATAACCATGCGCAGTTTCTCGGAAGGCGGTAGACTTGGCGGGTCATTTACCGGTCATTGTTGAGATTTGTTGGAGATGTTTTAGTCGTAGTCGTCGTAGTAGTAAGTTAGTGGTATCCAAAACTGGCGTTTTCGAACTGAACCGTGAGATTTTGACGGGCGCCGGTTTGGAAACCGAACGGGCTTTAAGTTAGCCGCTCACGCCCATGGTAAAGATTGGGCAGATGGGCACTGCCACGGCACCGAACGACCCAACCTTGCCAGATGTCAGTATATCCAGTGGCCCCGGGTCCAGGATTGTGAGCCTCCTCCATGGTACCCTGTGATGCCCCTGCTAATATTGTTATTCTTGTTCACGCAGGAAGGCGATTAGAATTGTAGGTCAGTTATCTTTCATTACTTCATTGAATTAAAATCCATCGAACAACGGACAAACTCTTCCTAGTTGTTGCTGCCATAGGCTTAGCCAACCTCGATGGCTTCAGACTTCCTGACCCATTCGCGGTCATCATCGTCGACTCGGAACAAACACACACAACGAGCGTGATCAAAACGACTCTCAATCCATATTGGAATGAACATTTTGTTGTGTCCGTGGTTCTGTTTTCAGATCCGTCCTGTCCTTGGTTCTAATTTTCTACGACTAACATCTAGTATGGTGAAGGGCTCGTCCGTCGTCACAGTTCGGATATTCGACCAACACAAGTTTGGGAGACCAGATCAAGGTCTCTTAGGTTTTGTCGAAATACGAGTGACCGACTACCTGGATCTTGAGCTTGGCGGCCAGGGTATGTTCTCCAGCTTCAGGATTGCCTCTCCCTTTTAATTACCAACCAATTTATCCCTCACAGAGATGGTTCTATTGCATCTGAAAGGAACCGACGACAATCCAGTCGTGCAGGGCAAACTGATATGTCGCCTGTCCACCAACCTTAATACGTCAGCTACAAGCTCCCATACAACTGATTCCTCATTGGCCCTGACCTCCCTCTCATCAAGTGACTCTAGCCGTTCGGTCGACAACGCCTCGATCGACAGCAACTCGGTCGACAACGACTTGATCAACAACGCCTCGATCGACAATGACTCGGTCAACAACGCCTCAATCAACAACGACTCGGTCATCAACCCCTTGGTCGACAACGACTCGGTCATCAATGCCTCGGTCGACAACGTCTCGGTCAACAATGCTTCGGTCTACACTGCCTCAATCGACAGTGCCTTGGTGTCCGAATTTTATAGCTCATCCATCAGCCTCTCTCGCACTCTGAGTTCTCGCACTACCTCTTCAGAAGTTGTCGTGACCCCGCCGATTATGGCCATACCCACTACCATCATACCCGACACCCACCTTGAACAACAGCAGTCTCTACCTAATATCCTTACTCGTCCTGTTAGTTCTGATGGCACCTCAACAGCTGATCATCCGCAGAACCCAGCGAGACGTCCCGCACCTGGTATTGTCTCCCCTGGACAGCCAATCACCAGTGTCCAATATAACCTCAATGCTAAAGAGGATCAGTATGGTCCGCTTCCTGAGGGATGGGAACGTAGAATTGATCCTCTTGGTCGGACGTATTATGTTGATCACAATACACGCAGCACTACATGGAATCGTCCTTCTCCTGACCAAGCTGTCAATCATACCACCCAGGAAGGCGAGACAAATGCTGGTGCACAATCTGAGAACGCCGCAGTGGTCGGTGCTGGTGGTGGTGCCACTACGGCTGACTCGGGTAGTTTGCCTGCCGGATGGGAGGAACGGTACACGCCAGAAGGTCAGCCATACTATGTGGATCATAACACGCGTACGACCACCTGGGTGGATCCAAGACGACAAACTATTATCCGTGTCATGGGCCCGAACGGTCAAAGTACTTCTCTACAGCCGCAGACTATTTCGCAACTTGGTCCATTGCCGTCTGGGTGGGGAATGCGACTTACGTCTACGGCCCGTGTGTATTTCGTTGACCACAACACCAAGACGACAACGTGGGATGACCCACGGTTGCCGTCGCTGCTCGATGCAAATGTGCCACAGTACAAGCGCGATTTCCGCCGAAAGCTGATCTACTTCCGTTCTCAACGTGGCATGCGTGCACAGCCTGGAAATTGCCAAATCAAAGTTCGACGAGACCACATATTTGAGGACAGCTATGCAGAAATTATGCGTCAGACGCCCAACGATCTCAAAAAGCGACTCATGATCAAGTTTGAAGGGGAGGATGAATTGGATGATAGCGGGCTTGCGAGGTTTGTGCCCGAACAAGCGCGTGTACCACCTGACGCCACTCACTCCCCTATAGAGAGTTCTTTTTCCTTCTCTCACATGAGATGATCAAGCCCTTTTACCATCTTTTCGAATATTCGACACATGACAAATACACGTTGCAGATCAATCCTACCTCTGGCGTCAACCCCGAGCATCTCAACTATTTCAAGTTCATCGGACGTGTTCTGGGCCTAGGCATCTTCCACCGACGCTTCCTTGACGCTTACTTTATCGTTTCCTTCCATAAAATGATTCTGAGGAAGAAAGTCACGCTAGCGGATCTCGAGAGCGTGGACGCTGGGTCGCATCGTGGATTGACATGGATGCTGTAAGCCTCATCGTTATCTTTTGTCCTTGACGTAAAGGTCGTTACGCGCAGCTCATTCGACTCCCGCAGAGAGAACGATATTACGGACGTGATCTATGAAACTTTCACGAAAAAGGAGGAACGCTTTGGCGAAATGGTCACAAATGAACTCAAGCCGGGTGGTGCCAATATCGCTGTCACGGAAGGAAATAAGAAGGAATATGTTGATCTCATGGTCGAATATTACGTCACAAAGCGTGTCAAGGATCAGTTTGAGGCTGTTATGAGTGGCTTCAATGAGTTGATATCTCAGGACTTGATCACCGTGTTTGATGAGCGTGACCTCGAGTTGCTCATAGGTGGCATTTCGGAGATAGACGCGTATGTTTTTCGTTCCCTTTTTTTTCAATACTGATACGTGTACTGAGAGTTTATCAAAGGGATGACTGGGCCAAATTCACGAATTATCGTGGTTATGAGGTCAATGACGAAGTGATTCAATGGTTTTGGAAATGCGTACGCTCATGGCCGTCGGAGCAGAAATCACGTTTACTGCAGTTCGCGACGGGTACAACACGGATTCCTGTGAATGGCTTCGAGGATCTACAGGGCCCAAATGGACGAGAACGCTTCACGATTGAGAAGGCGGGTGATCCGGACCAACTTCCGAAGAGTCATACACCCATTAATCGCATCGACCTACCGCCGTACAAGGACTATGCGACATTGGAGGAGAAGCTGACCCTTGCAGTCGAGCGCGTCTCTCTTTGTCATGTCCTGGGCATAGCTATCGTTGATTGACTTTCTATAGAAACTATCCGGTTGGACAGGAACGGAAGGAAAGACTTCATTCAAGCTCGTTCGCATGATTAATCTGTCGCTTTCTCACTAGCGGATGATTAGTAATTTTGTTCTTTATCGTTATATTGACTCGGCATAGGTATGGATTCCCAATCATGTACAGTATCAAAATTCCAAACCCGTTGGTCCTATCCCTGCTTTTCCCCCTTCCTCTCTTCAGATGTGAAGAGGTAGTGAGCCTCTCTATGATCTCCTCCTACCTATCATGGTGTCTCTTGTCGATGTTTTATTTTATAACCTTGAATCCAAGGGCAACTGAAGATGTTACACTGTTCGATTTAGCGACAATCGGGGTCGCCAAGCCGAACACTAGTAGAGAATCCTGAGCATGTACTACTGAATGTTCGCATTCTTGCAAAACTTGCAAAAGTCATGGGTAAGATAAGTCCAGCATTGGGACAGTAATGCAGTAATATGCATCCGCATATAATCAACGGAACGAAGACATACTCATGGCCGGGTATATCCCGAGCGGGCCGCCCTCCCTCAGTCTCTCTCGCCATGTCCGATCGTCTTCCTTTGTCTTACGCTCCTTCATCTCGCGATACTGCTTGATCGCATTCAGGCACTCCAGCTCCCGCTCCATCATAACACGTTGAGCCATCGAAAGCACCCCTGCACCCGTACCCGCCTTGGCTTTATCGCTGGCGCTACCCGCCGCTTGCAAGTTATGCTTCGTCTTCACGTTGCGCGGAACCTTTTTCGGTTCTGGCGGTGCCATCGCGATATTATTAACATGGCGCGGTGCGGCGCTTAACATGACCCAATGGTTGTTGTCGTCTTCATCATCATTATCGCGTCGTGCTGTCGTAGACGGTGCGTCCTATTCGCAGAGGCTTTTGATTTTTGAGGACATCAGAGGAAGGCGGTGGGCTTCAGGCTTCAAGTCGATAGCCGTTTTGAAATTTGTTGGAGAGTTTTTTAGTGGTGGTGGTGGTGGTGGTAGTAGTAGTAGTAGTAGCAATGGAGGTATGGGAAGGGAAGCAGAGGCGGCTGCCTTGCGTTCGGTCGCGGCAGAACTAGAAGCACTCATTGCAGATTGCACTAGCGGGCGCATGTGGTCCTCGACTCTCCTAAAAGAAAAGTTTAAGGTTTGATGTGACACAGGTGCAGGATCCATTGACAGGGACAGTCTGCTAGCTGACGAGGCGATCATTTTGGTGGATGTCTGTCAGCGTTAGACCGTTAGACGTTAGCCGCCCATCCGTACTTGGATTTTGGTCAAGATTGGAGACATGGGACACCGCCACAGCACCGAACGACTCAATCCTGCCAGTCATGTCAGTAGAACCGGGGCGGATTGTGAGCCTCTCCACGATATTCTATCCTGTGATGCCCCTGCTAATATAATTATTCTTTGTTCACGCAGGAAGGCGATCAGAATTACAGGTCAGTTATCTTTCTTTACCTCATTGAATTGAAATGTTGGAAATATGAGACTGAGACCGATCACGCTCGACAATAGCTCACTTGCTTACGATCATATTCACATGTTACAGATTATTGTATTAGTTGCTCACATGTTCAGCCCCTTCTGGGCTTATAAGACAACTACTACACACTGGAATAGATTATCGGAGTTCACACCGTTCACCCATCACAAGCCTCTTCTTCTGTCCGTCCACGCGTTGCCTCCCTTCACCGCTTACTTCATCACTCTCGCGCTAGCTGCGCCCTCCTCGCCCTTTTCATTTCAGCAGGTTATGGGCCCTGCTCGTAATCTCTGAGTGGCCAGTACCCTTGAAGCAACACTAGTCACTCACCATGCAAAGAAGCGAAGACATGAAGGTACCAAAGGCACGTCAGACTTGGAGGAAGGAGGAGAGGACAGTCAGGAGTCTCGTTGCCGAGGAGATCGTCCCGAACAGTTCAGGAGACGAGCAGCAGGCGATCCCAAGGACGGGACTCACAATGATCCCTTCGGCGCCAACACTCGGAAGGAGAAGCACGATTTGGAGTACCACAACTGCCACGAGTGCGACCATGCCCGAATCAAGGAGTGTTGGGCCAGGGCCGAAGAACAGGCTAGACGGCAGGACCCAGCGACGAAGGACCATGCCATGAAGGGTACAGGGGCGTCTGCAGAACCTCAGTTGGAGGCATGGGCAATCGACCAGGAGGTACACATTGCCGAAGAAAGCCAGGAGACCGTCACAGCGGCAGAGGATGCACGCGCGAACGGTGAAGTCGAGACAGAGATCTACGACTTGTGGGCTTTTCAAGGGGTATGCACTGATGGAGTAGGCCAGGAGTCCGTTGCAGCGGCAGAAGGTGCACGCGCAAATGGCAGAGTCGAGACGGAGATCTACGACTTGGTGACCACTCATCACATACCGCCCAGGACCTCAGTACAGAACCAGGGGTGAAGCTACCCGACGAGGAGCATTTGGACACGCAGCGACCCCGCAAGACACAGTCAGCCAACACAGGTCAGACTCCTACCTGGAGAGAGGCCTGTCCACAGCATCACGACACATTGTTTCGGAGGAGAATGCCGAAGAAGACTCTATTTTCCACACTGATCTGGCATACGTCATCTCAGGTGCAATTCCGGCCATAGTAAACGACCCCAGGACTCAGCAACGCATTGATCGCTATGTCGCGCGTGAGGGGTGTGTTGGAAATATGAGACTGAGACCGATCACGCTCGACAATAGCTCACTTGCTTACGATCATATTCACATGTTACAGATTATTGTATTAGTTGCTCACATGTTCAGCCCCTTCTGGGGCTTATAAGACAACTACTACACACTGGAATAGATTATCGGAGTTCACACCGTTCACCCATCACAAGCCTCTTCTTCTGTCCGTCCACGCGTTGCCTCCCTTCACCGCTTACTTCATCACTCTCGCGCTAGCTGCGCCCTCCTCGCCCTTTTCATTTCAGCATTGGAAATATGAGACTGAGACCGATCACGCTCGACAATAGCTCACTTGCTTACGATCATATTCACATGTTACAGATTATTGTATTAGTTGCTCACATGTTCAGCCCCTTCTGGGCTTATAAGACAACTACTACACACTGGAATAGATTATCGGAGTTCACACCGTTCACCCATCACAAGCCTCTTCTTCTGTCCGTCCACGCGTTGCCTCCCTTCACCGCTTACTTCATCACTCTCGCGCTAGCTGCGCCCTCCTCGCCCTTTTCATTTCAGCATGAAATTCATCGAACAACGGACAAACTCTTCCTAGTTGTTTCTGCCGATGGCTTGGTCAAACGTGATGCCTTCAGACTTCCCGACCCATTCGCGGTCATCACTGTCGACTCGGAACAAACACACACAACGAGCGTAATCAAAAAGACTCTCAATCCCTACTGGAATGAGAATTTTGATCATATGTCCGTGATTTTGTTTTCCGTCAGATCCGTCCTGTCCTTGGTTTTAATTTTCTACGACCAACATCCAGTAAAGTGAAGGGCTCTTCCGTCATCACAGTTCAGATATTCGATCAACGCAAGTTCAAGCGACGAGATCTAGGCTTCTTGGGTCTCGTTAACATACAAGTAGCTAATTACCTGGATCTTGAGCTTGGTGGCCACGGTACGTTCTCTAGCCTTGGAGTTGGCAGCGCTCACCCCCCCCCCTCCCCTTTCACGACTCACTGATGCACTCCTAATAGAGGTGGTGCAATTAGACCTGAAGCGGGCCAATGACAATCTGGTGGTACAGGGCAAATTGATGATTTACCTCTCCACCAACCTTAGCACGACAGCTACGAGTTCCCGCCCGCCCGGCTCCACAGATGATCAGTCGCAGAACCCGACGAGACTCCCGCAGCGGGCAGTACCTCCCCTGGTGCACAATCTGAGAATGCCGCAGTGGTCGGTGCAGGTGGTGGTGCCACTACAGCTGACTCGGGTAGTTTGCCTGCCGGATGGGAGGAACGGTACACGCCAGAAGGTCGGCCGTACTATATAGATCATAACGCGCGTACGACCACCTGGGTGGATCCAAGACGACAAATTATTATCCGTGTCATGGGTCCGAACGGTCAAAGTACTTCTCTACAGCCGCAGACTATTTCGCAACTTGGTCCAATGCCGCCTGGGTGGGAAATGCGACTTACGTCTACGGCCCGTATGTATTTCGTTGACCACAACACCAAGACGGTAACGTGGGATGACCCACGGTTGCCATCGTCGCTCGATGCAAATGTGCCGCAGTACAAGCGCGATTTCTGCCGAAAGCTGATCTACTTCCGTTCTCAACCCGGAATGCGTGCACAGCCTGGAAATTGCCAAATCAAAGTTCGACGAGACCACATATTTGAGGACAGCTATGCAGAAATTATGTGGCAGATGCCCGAGGATCTCAAAAAGCGACTCATGATCAAGTTTGAAGGGGAGGATGAATTGGATGATGGCGGGCTTGTGAGGTTTGTGCCTGAACAAGCGCTCGTACCTGACGGCCCTCACACCTCTATAGAGAATTCATTTTCCTGCTCTCACATGAGATGATCAAGCCCTTTTACTGTCTTTTCGAATATTCGGCACATGACAACTGCACGTTACAGATCAATCCCGTCTCCGGCGTCAACCCAGAGCATCTCAACTATTTCAAGTTCATCGGACGTGTTCTGGGCCTAGGCATCTTCCACCGACACTTCCTTGACGCTAATTTTAGCGTTCCTTTCCGTAAAATGATTCTGAGGATGAGAATCACGCTAGCGGATCTTGAGAACGTGGACGCTGAGTTGCATCGTGGGTTGACATGGGTGCTGTAAGCCTCATCCTTATCTTTCGCCCTTTGACGTAAAGGTTGCTACAGCTCATTTGACTCCCGCAGAGAGAACGATATTACGGACGTGATCTATGAAACTTTCACGAAAAAGGAGGAACGCTTTGGCGTGATGGTCACAATTGACCTTAAGCCGGGTGGCGCCGATATTGCTGTCACGGAGGAAAACAAGAAGGAATATGTTGATCTCATGGTCGAATATTGCCTCTCAAAGCGTGTCAAGGATCAATTTGATGCTTTTATGAACGGCCTCAGTGGGCTGATACCTCAGGAACTTATCAATGTGTTCGATGAGCGTGAGCTCGATTTACTTATCGGCGGCATGTCGGAGATCGATGTGTATGTTTCTTCCGTTCCTTTTTATCCGATCCGTGTACTGAGATGTTATCAAAGGGATGACTGGATCAAGTACACGGATTATCGTGGGTACTGGAGTAACGACGAAGTGATTCAATGGTTTTGGAAATGCGTACGTTCGTGGCCGCCGGAGCGCAAATCACGTTTACTGCAATTCGCGACGGGTACAACACGCATTCCTGTGACTGGCTTCAAAGATCTACGTGGCCCAAATGGAGTGCGCTGGCAACGCTTCACGATTGGGAAGGCAGGAGATCCGGGCCAACTGCCGAAGAGTCATATATCCCTTAATCGCATCGACCTACCGCCGTACAAGGATTATGCAACCTTGGAAGAGAAGCTGACCCTTGCTGTCGAGCACGTCTCTCTTTGACATGTACGAGATCAACAATTTCAAAAACGTAATCCCTGTGAGGGTCTGATTGCTGTGCCCCTGACTTGCATCTTGGCTATGTTCTTGACCTTGTTCTTTGTTCTAACCCTGCTCTTTCCTCTTTCTCCCTTCATTCCTCCTTTTTTTCTTGCTGGGGTCATTATACCACCTACTCCTCCTTTCCTGCTCGACCTCACTAGTTTCGAACCGTTCTTGTCTATTCGTTCAGTCTCCGTGATTACCTTATATACTTTTGGATATGCACTAGATGTCATGACCCCTCAGCACTGGCACTAGTCTCGTATTTGCCGGTGCACAGGCGTGAACTGCTGAGGACAGTGTTACTCGGAGCCAATCGTACTTAAACAACCCATGTACTCAATTTGATCAAATATTAAATATGCAACTGTGTACATGGCCACAGCGGCCAACGATCAAACCTCACCAGCGCGTATGTTGGGAGGTCGTGAGATTTCCTACTATTATGATATCCCTTTTTGATGTTTTATCCTTGTTCATACAATAACAATTAAAAACCCGTTATGCATCGAAATGTCTATAACCTTGAATCCAAGGGCAAGATGTTACACTGCTCGATTTAGCGACAATCGGGGTCGCCAAGCCGAACACTAGAAGAGAATCCTGAACACGTACAATATCCGCATCCCTGCAGAAATCATGGGTCGCGCCAGTTATACTCCTAGCCCTGTTCCTCCAGCCAGTGTAAGATGCGTCCGATCGGTTTCCTTTGCCTTACGCTCCTTCATCTCGCGATACCGCTTGATCGTGCTTTCCCGCTCCGCCTCCATCATAACGCGTTGAGCCATCGAAAGCACACCCGCACCCGCACCTGCACCCGCCTTGGTTTTATCGCCGGTGCTACCCGCCGCTTGCGAGTTATGCTTCGCCTTCACGCCGCGCGGAAACTTTTTCAGTTCTGGCGGTGCCATCGCGATATCGTTCAGACGACGCGGTGCGGCGCTGGACATGACCGCAAATTCTTTGGGCCGATGGTCGTCGTCGTCATCGTCATCGTCATCATTTTTGCGTCGTGCCATCGTAGGCGCCGGTGCGTCCTTCACGGAAACTTTTTTGGTAGAAGTAGTAGCAGTGGATGTATGGGAAGCCGAGGTGGTGGTGGCTGCGGTTTTCCTTTCTTTACGCTCGGTCGCGGCAGAAGCGCGCATTGCAGATTGCACAAGCGGACGCATATGTTCCTCAACTCTCCTAAAAAAAAAGAGGCGAGTTGAATCATGAGGCTTCTTTCCTCATATTCACGTGAGAGGAAAAAAGAAAGTATGCTTTACCGATTGAAATGTTTGAGCGATTCTCCGGGTTGAATCTGGATAGCCTGAGTGTCAACCAAATGATGATGCTCCTTCCCCTTCCCCTTCTCCTTCGTCATCAATACCCCCCGCTTCTCTGCCCCTGCTCCCGCTCCCGCGTCCGTACGACGTTTCTTGTGTGGTGGTAGTGGTGGTAGCTTCTTCGGTGTACCACCCGTATCACGGCCACCGTCATGACCATCGGTAGCGTTAACACCAACGTCGTTCGGCGCAGTCCCTCCTTCCATCTGCATCCGCGCACGCTTCTTGTGCCTATATTCCGCGCGGATCTTCGCAGCGTCCAACACGCGCGCAGCGGACTTGGGAATACGTTCGGTGCTGATGCCCATGCCATTGCCGGAGTTATCGCTAGGTGAGGGGGCAAGATCTGCGCCTCTAACTAATCAAATGAGAACTCGACGACTCGGAGGGCAAGCAACTGAGGCTAAGAAGCCTGGGGTTGGATATAAATTGAGAGAAACTGGTCTGTGCTAACCTTCCTTTTCTTTGCTGCTCGCGCACGGATTTTTTTGCGCGTTTATGAGGCATTGCTTGACGTTCGGTCTCAAGGTGAAAGTAATATTTGTTGGTACATAAATATTACATAATAACATAGCGATTCACCAAAACGACGTAGCAAGCCACGTGTACCGTACTACGTGAATATATTTAATTTAATTATGATTTATAAAGTGTTACAAGATGTGGATGTGCCCAAAGCTGTGATCCCATCCGGGCACGCTGCGTTGAAATTTATCAACAAGAAAAAGCAAGCAAATAAATAAGAGGCGAGACAGGAAATACTGTAGAAAACATCTCGAAAGCAAAACAAAAAAATCAGTTGTCAAATTATTAAGAGCGTTCACCAGGTAGGCTCGCTAGCAATATACATTAAGTTGCCTCCTTGTTGGTCGGCATCAGTAGGCCTACAGTGTTCCCGAATCCGGCGAGAAAATACGTTCGCCCACTCACGAGCGGGCGAACACGCGTGAATGGTAGCCGCGATGTCTCCCGTGTGACCGCGGGCCTTGCGGAAAACGCAGGCACCGCTGTTGTTTCGAGCGCAGCGAGGGGCGATGCGCTGACACGCGCCTCGGCAGGGTCGAACGTCCATACCTCCCAACGCTCAAGCGACGCCGTGCTAAGCCCGCAGTCACGTTGCGCATGTGCCGACAACGATGCGGCATCCACTATCCCCGTCCTGTTTGTGTCTGAGTCTGGCGGCTTACGCGAGCGCCGTCGCAGACCGACCACTCTCGATCCTGCAACGTCCATGTACCGCGCTCACATGTTGTGTCTGCGATCTGGGAGATCACGAGGAGCGCCAGCGAGCGGGAATTCGGGTGGATCTGATGGGCCCAGAGGTGCGTCGGACGCATTCTCCGGGACTACGCGCGTGTCCGCGGCGGATATGCGGCGCAGGGAGTCCTTCTCGGACGCACGGCGCGAGAGTACGCCGTGCCCAGAGACGGGGAACGGCGCACTGTCCTCCGACACGGATGTATGCCGTGAACGAACAGGTCGTACAAGCGTTGTCGGCGCCGAGTTATGACTCTGTGGGTGGTGCTTGAGTGAGGATGTCCACAATGATACATCGGGTGACGATGAGTTGTGCAGGCAGGTGCGGCGCGAAGACGAAGTGGCTATCGGAGGGGGATTATCAGGAGGAAGAAACATACGGAAAAAGTGTACGATGGGTCCAGCAGCAAGAATGAGAGCGAAGGAGTTTGACGACCGCATGCCGCAGCGGGAGCATGGTTTGCACGGGGCGGCACAGATGCGCAGGACCTTTAGTGCTCCATAAAGCTCATCTAGGAGCGCGATGCAGGAACCAGTTTTACCATCCCAAAATGAGACGACACCTGCTTCTGTTGCAACGGCGATGATGAACGTACGCACACCACCCAGTTCCACTGTACATGCGTGAAAGCTAGCGACAGTATCCGCCGGGTTGCCTGCCTGTAGGTGGCATTCGGAGATAATTGGGGGTCAAAGCCAGGAATGAGGTCTACGATATCAAGGGACCCGTCTTCAGTGGCGAAACCTCCTATGAGACAATTGCTGTCCGGGATAGATAGGATGGTGGACCAAATAACGCGACGCCCATGGGGTGCAGACACCGGGGTGGGGTAGTCAAACTTTGCACCGTCACATTTGATAATCTCCCCATTTTCATGTGTTGCGAAGACAGTCGGCAATTGATCCGGGCGAGCGATGAACATGGGGATGAACTCCCCAATATCCGGCTATTCACAAAGTGTAGCCCAGTAACTGCCGACGATGCGCCACGGAATACACGTTGAGGCCTTCCACCCGCTGGTGCTGGTAAAGCCCAAATAGCCACGACGCCCGCCCCAGTGCCCGCCGCGCAAAAAAAGCCCTGATCGTCCAGCGCAAGTGCGGTAATAGCAGCACTTAACGTTGATGGACCCACATCAAGCACATCCGCCGTACCAAGCACAATCGGCGATGCGGACCCATCGTTCCACAAGACGAGCTCGTTTCCGATACTCACAGCAGCGACCGTTCGCCCATCTCCGCTTGCCGCCAACAGTTCAATATCCGTCGAATGAGCGCGAGGAAGCGCAGCAAAAACGAGGGACGCCGTTAGAGAGTCTGTGCTCATTAGGGATAATGGTTCGGCTTCGGCACGATGGCGCTGTGCCTCAAGACGCTCTGCGTCTTTGAGGAGATATAGAAGGAGAGCATAAAGCGCGGAGGCGGTAGCCGCAATGGGGAGTACAACGATGCGTGCCATCCGGGCAGAAGTATGCATGATCCAGGAATAAGATAATGACGGACGGGCGCGGAGAGATGGTGGAGAAAGTCTGGCGGGTTGGGTAGCGTCTGCGGGGTAAAACATGAGAAGAGTGGGTGACTCGACGCGTAGATGTACTAGAGGATCCTGCCCCGGGTTCAGCAACTGCCATGTGTGCCATGCAGGGTCCCCTGTACTAGAAAGGATATCCTGTTTGCGTTGTTGAGCGAGAGGTATCGATGTAGGGATGATCTGGGTATCAGAAAGGCGAGTGGCAGGGATGTCACAAAATAGAGTGTCCCGGTTGTCGCTAAAAGCTACGGAAATGTTCATGATCAGTATCTGTATTACTTGAATGGTCGGGTTCGTACCAAAAACAGACTGATATTTTTGTTAGCACGTCCGCGGAATAGTCCTGGGAGTGCCGTCATAAGTTTTCGGCCCCTCCCGTCGGGCCGGGCAGTCTGCACCGGGTCCGCGGGCGGGGTTGGTGGTGTAAAACTGGCGTTTTGCTGTAATAGCTCCTCCAGTTCCAACCGCTGAAGGTCAATGGACAGAACGGCTACGAAGAACGTATGGACAATAAACCAATGCGCGACAAGCACGACGACAGCGAAAGCGCAGAATTGGCGCGTCGCACCGGTTGCAAAAAATGCGATGACCCCGAGAATGACGTTGTACGAGAGTACTTTGAGTGAGTTAGAAGTTCCGGCACGTGACAGTCCCTCGCCGATGCGTTCTTTGACGGGAAGGGTTATGGACGTCTTGACGACGGCCTCGACCTGGAAGATGGTAAGAAATAAACAAACAAAAAACTCAACGGGCACGAACCAGACTGAACATATTCTCTGCGCCAATGAACATGATGACCAGAGGGAAGATTCCCCTGTGACGCATAGTTAAAGAAAAAAATCATGGACACTGATAGGAATTCACCAAGGTATTATAGTGACCCGGAATCCCACAAGAGCACAGACACTCAGGCTGGTGATAGTACTAGCAAGCATCTCAATAGCGCCAGTGAAGATCAATCCTATTCCGTTATGAACTGGAAGCCCTTTCCGCATATACTGGCTGAAAACAATGGCGAATGCCAAGTATGCGAGGTAGATGAACACAGTTAGCACAGACGAATCAGTGGAGGAAGATTTGCGTGTTGTGTACTGTAGAAACAAGTGAGGATAATTCATGAAACAGAATGGCGCGACAAACCTCAAAAGCGATGAGTTTTGGTTGCTGGGTCTCTGTGATCAAGGTAGCGCTGTCCTTTGATGCATCCTCTAGTATTTGGAGCCATGATGCGTGTCCCGTATTCCCAAGGCAGTCACTTTCTGGGAAAAAAAAAGTAAGAGCCAAGAACACAGTGGAACCTGCGTCTACGCTTGAATATTTGCTTCTGTCGCCCCAAGCGATAACCATTTGTGATTCGATTGGGACACCGGCGTAGGAAACATTATTTGAAGGCGAAAGGGTCTGTAGTACGTTTGTGTCGGTCATAAGCGTGCTTTCATCATGATTCCAGAACATCAAAGGGGAGACTACGAGACATTGACCATCAGGCCGCGTGAGGCAAGGTACCGTCCGCGCGGCAAGGGTGCCTGAAATTTTGCGCTCGAGACGTAGCGTTGCGCCCAGAAGGCGGTGGCTTAGCGCCGCGGAATCAGTGGCGGCGGCGCTGTGCACGAGCACACGTTCGATGCGTAGCGTCCGCTCAACGCCACATCGCGCGCGGACGACAGGGTCCTCACGGACGTGGAAGCTGTCATGGGTCGCCCAAATGTCGCGGAGTTGATGTTGAGCATCAAAGCTGGAGATGGCATCAACAGCAAGGAAAGGGTCGAGAATCTGGGAGGAAAAGTGGGCAAGGAAGCGGGCTGAGAGGATGAATAGATGGCTAGGGCCGGGTAGAATAGAGAGGTGATGACGACGACAGAGACAAGAATGACGCGAATTTGATGTGTTGCGCAATGCCTTGATAGCAGAAATGTATGGTATTATTCAGCGCGAGGTAAGGGAGAGGATATAGCGACGTACTGTCCAAAGGGATGGAAGAGCCTGTGTCCGGTTGTGCGAAGACGAAGCAGCAGGAGCGGACCCAGGGAGTCCATGAAAGGCTGTAGCAAGATACTACACGAGGTCGGTGGGATTATTCAACAAGTGGCGCGATTGAGAGTCCTGGCTATCGGAGCGTGATACGTATACTGCGCAATGAATGCTAGTTTAAGAAGGCCCAATGCAGTAAACGGTTAACAACGACTCGGATATTGTGCGCGTGTGCGAACCATGAGAACGAGTCCTCAGAGTCCAGGTTGGCGGTGCAGATATAAGAGGGAAAAATGGAGGAACTGGCAGTACGCCTGCCTGTCTACGCCAAAAGGGTAAAGCTGCAAGCTGCCAGTCAAAAACAAGCGCGACCGGGGAACTGATGGCGCCGCGACAGCCGAGATCACCGAAGCCAGGCCTGCTTTCGGGCCGCTCCCATCGGCTCCAATTGCATCCACTAAGTGGAAACGGAGTTTCTCTCCCTTCTCTCTGCCATCAGCCATCATGGCCTCCTCGCCATTAATCAGGTCAGCCCTTTGGCAGCCACGAAGAGGCACGTTTCTGCGCTGAACTTCTCAATCTATAACCAAAGTTGACATCTTAATTTTAATTTCAGGGCTCCACGCGACATCCGTGTCCCGCGCCATTACCAAGTTCAAGATGCCCGCTATGTCCCCGACCATGACTGAGGGTGGAATCTCATCTTGGAAGAAAAGGAGGGTGACAGCTTTACTGCTGGTGACGTGCTGCTCGAGATTGTATGTCCCGAACAACGATAAATTGCGGTGGAATGTCTCCGATGACCTCTCCTCGAACTCGTACAGGAAACGGACAAGGCAGTTATTGATGTGGAAGCACAGGATGATGGGATCATGGGAAAATTCTGGTTTGCTTTTTGCCCACAACCGTGATTGGCTACATTCCGACACGTCGAATGTACACATGACAGGTTCAGGACGGGCAGAAGAACATTCCAGTTGGGAAGGCCATAGCCCTGCTAGCTGAAGAGGGCGATGATATCTCTAATATTGAGGTTCCAGAGAACGGACCTGAGCCTTCCGAGTCTGCGCCTGCTTCTAAGCAAGAGCAGGCACCCTCGCCCCTCAATCTGCTTCAACCCCGGCCCCAACTCCGAAAGCGACACACCACGTATCACACTCACGGCCGCTTTTCCCGTCTGTAGCGCGTTTGCTTCACGAGTATAGTGTTCAAGACCCCGAAAAAATCAAGGGCACCGGTATCCGTGGGATGTTGACCAAGGGCGACGTGCTCGCCTTCCTTGGCAAGGCTTCGAGTCCAACGGGCACATTCAAAACGGCCCAACCCAGGCCAGAGTCTGGGGCTTCCAAGGCGGTGGAGGCGAAGGTAGAGAAGGTACGAACAATCAATTTATTTGTTATCACCTAACATAACGCGTCCTGATTTTAGCCACTGGATGGACTAGCGATTCGCCAGCTCATTGTACAAAGCATGTATCAGAGGACAGTCAAGGCGCGTGCCGCAACAGGTGAGCGCAGCTATCCGGTAACTCCGTTGCGTACCCCAAATCTGACTTTGCCTAGTACCCCAGATTGCGGCCGACTTCGACTCGGTCATTGCAGACTACCTCCCGCCACCTCCTGCTTCCCCAGTCAAAACGACACCACCTATCCTACCTTCAAAAGGGACGTCGGGTAACTTCCTTGACGGCCTCGTATAAAGCCCGATGCTGCTGGTTGTTCTTTTATAGAATCTCGCATAATATTAGACGCGTGGAACTGCTCTTCTATGGTGTAACCCTTGAAAGTTTGTGTGTTGACGCCTTCCAGAGATACACTGGTCAAGCTATTCTGCCCCGTCAAGTGGGAGAAACTAAAATTCATGTGTCAGTTGCAGTCAAGGACCAATAGATGGATCTACCCGAAACGAAATAAAGGCCTCGCTAGTCCCACCCCGGGCGAGTGGTGACGATACAAGAAATTGCATATTCATGGTTCCGTCACTACCTATCCGTAGTGATGTTTTGCTCGAACATTGTAGTGCTTGTTGGGCCCGTGCGATGTGCATGACTCGGTAACTATAAATCGGTTCATTTAATTATTATCAGTGCCCATGTCACCTGACAGGTATCCAAACCTAAAAGAAACTGGTTCTTCGCAGTGTACTGTCTCGAGTACTTCGCGGTCATTTGGATAGTCCATCTTAAATGTGACAGTAAGCTTCCAGCAGGTACAGGGGCGTAAGACATGCGGACCTCTGTGCTTCCAAAGGCACCTTCAGCGTGAATTTGGAAAACTGGCGTGGCTGCAGTCGCCCGCGGCCTTCGCACTGGCTCGCCCTGCTCCGGAGGGTTACCAATGAGGGTGATTTTCTCGCACGATGAATCGATCTCAGAAAGGGCATCGCGAAGCCAGGATGACTATGTGTATGGTTAATTCGAATCGTCCGTCAACAATGCTTCCCTCACCTTTAAAATGAGTTGGAGGACGCTACCAGTCAATGAGCTGAGCTCTGGCGATGCATCTCCCAAGTGGGTGATGCTTACGTTCGTTCAATGTCAAAAGACATATCAGGTTGGTTGTCGGCAGCATATGTCGTGATCTCGAACTTGGCGTCTGGTTCTGCCGAGCCTTCTGCGCTGGGAACCATCATTGATGACGTGTTGTCCCATTTGCATATGGTGAGAGGATACGTACATGAGTAAGGACAAGGGATGTCCTTCACCAGCGTACGACAACCGCATTCCGACCGTCTTTCCCGCCGTTGCGCCGAAATATGCCTCGATTCTCCCTCGCGGTACGTCATCGTCCCCGCCGGGCTCGCGATCGCGTACCCACCTTCGATTCTGTGCCCGTCCTTCCGAGGCAGTGGGCGCTGAACCAGTGGAGAAGATGGACAGAGAATCTAAAAATGTACGCAATGGGAACTCTAACATCGTCGTTTCTTCCGCCTGTGACGTCTCCGGTGGTGTCGGGGAGGCAGATAGTGGCACAACCGGACTGTAAGTAAACTCATCGAATATTTGTGTAGGAATGTATGCTGCGGCTACTTGCACTTTGATGAGAAACCGTATGTATGCGCAGACTCTGAAGAGCCACATACCCGCCACCAAGGAAGACTCCTCAACGAATATGGTCAGACCACCGCTGGTAATCACCATTGTCGCAAACTGGTCTGCAGGTTAGTCCCTCAAGTTGACCGCAGTCAGAAAGTCAACTGGCTCACGTCGACAAAGTTCACACCTTTCACCAGGCTACTAAAATGGCGGAGATCATGCATGGACGCCTCCAGAACCTCATGTCGAACAGGCGATGACTACCAAGGGGAAAATAGGGTTACGGAATACTCACTGTTGGCGTCCGCTGCCCGTCGTGATTGGCAGCTGGCATGACCTGAGCTATCAAAGAATGAGTTTTCTACAATGTCCACAATCACTCCAAACGCGCTAAACGTGACCTTCATCACGTGATTCGGAACGCGACAGCACCGGTACCTCATTTTCTGGGGAAAGCTCAGGGCGGAGACCACAATACAAGACCGCTTAGCGCTTAATGGAGCAATACAGTGGTAACAATAATGGCCAACTGAGTCTGCGCCGACGCTAGGTTGCTTCCCAACTACCATGATGCTCTACCTCTTCAACCTCACAGACAAGGCCTTCGTTGTCAAGTCCAAGTCCAAACGCTCTAAGCCCGCTGTCCAACTCAGTGTCAATCCGAACGACTCTGTTGAACTTCCCACGGGCAAGGACAAATTCGAACTTCTATCAGCCACCAAAGCGGATTCGGGAACCACATCAGAGAAGGTATCGCCTGGCCCCGAGTAGAACGGCAGTATTTTGTCGACCCGAAGAAACACTCCTGCTCCAAATGGAGTCACGTCTCAATGCCCGAAGACTGTCCATGGCGCATTTATCGTGATCAGGTGACTTCTTTATTTCTATCGCGGTTATCGGTTAAAAAGCCAATGAAAGAGTACCGTAGACATCTAGCAAGCGCGTAGATATCCTAGTCCTGCCTAAACGAAACTTGGGGTCTTTTCTTTCTGACCTGCCGGATACCCGCCCTCTATATTCTCTCTGTTTACCAGGCAAGCCCTCCCCATGATTTGCTGCTGCTCTGAGTTGTCTGACTATTTATTATAGGCACCCATGATACGTATGTGCTCCATTATCTCGAAGCATCTTATGCTGAAACTTCGTAGCATGGCTTTTTATGGGTGGCCAATCTCTCAGTGCCAGTCTGGGAAGACTCCTCTCTCTGCGCAGCTCGCAGATGGTATACGTGTTCTTGATATCCGCCTTGGTATCAAGGATGGGCATCTCCTCGCATACCACGGTGTGTTTCCAGAACGCACGACCTTTCAGGCTATTCTAAGCGACATCCATAACTTCCTCACCGCTCCGTCATCCGCTCGCGAGACTGTTGTTGTCTCAATGAAGCAGGAAGATTTTGCTACCCATAGCCCCAAACCTTCTCTCCTCTAGTACTTGCAGAGATCGAGGCTGGCCCTGGTGTAAGGGTATGTGGTTTCTGGCGAATCACGTACCGACTCTAGGCGAGGTGCGCGGCAAGGCGATCCTGTTTAGCCGTTTTGGTGGTGATGGCGCAGGCTGGGAAGGTGGGCTAGAGGGTATGGGGATTCATCCAACAAATTGGCCAGACAGTTCGAAGGAAATATTTTCGTGGACATGCAAGGACGTCCTTGTGCGGACCCAAGATTGGTGCGTTGCTTCTTTCTCATATGCCCAGCAGGTCAGTGACTTTGGTCCCGCAGGTATAACTTGCCTTCCTTCCTATCCATTCCCGAGAAGGCCGAACTTGCCAAAGTGCCTCTCCTACCCCCACCCGCCAGTGTAACTCAACCTGTTCTCTCTATCACATATTGCAATGGTGTCTCCTTACCATTTGCACCACCCTCAGTCGTCGCGACAGGATTTGGGTGGCCGAGCATTAACTTAGGGACTGAAGGCGTCAATTCGCGCATTGCCAGCTTCTTGCTTGCCACGCTCAAAGAGAACACGACGCTGTGCGCTTGGACCATGATGGACTTTTACAACATGCCAGTCGGAAGTAGCATTGTCCCACTGCTGATAGAATATAATTTCAGAAGTGCCACTCACAGCGCGATTGTGTCTAAACCGACCGACGGGTCAAACGGTATGTGCATTCTGTATTCACCGTGACGGCTTACAATAATCACTGATTGCTTTTCGCAATGGCTGCTATAACAGGACCTCAACGCGTGAAGTCCTAATTCTAGAGCTACAACGATGGATAGTACTTAATTAGTTGTGATGCATCTTGTCGTTCCGTTATCATCAGTTGGCGATCCTCTGCCAACGGCCTTTCATCATAGCATAACCTGCCG
Organism: Russula griseocarnosa; assembly: GCA_022884055.1. Classification (NCBI taxonomy): domain Eukaryota; kingdom Fungi; phylum Basidiomycota; class Agaricomycetes; order Russulales; family Russulaceae; genus Russula; species Russula griseocarnosa. The sequence continues at coordinate 49,101 of JAGKRU010000107.1, forward strand.
AGAGTTTCCAAATAATCAACTTGAGAAGCAGATCATAGTGTCCGCCAGTGGTTGCGAGGAACCAGAGTGTGAACCGACGGAGGGCCGTCGCATCTACTACCTGCATGCAGGAGCCTGGCCTGTATACCTCCTAACGAATCTTCTACAGAAGGCTGCCTCGCTGCAGTTAGCAGCGATCGTAACATGCCGTCTACGTAAACATTAGGAGGGAGCGATAAGTTTGGCGGCTCCTGAGTGACCAAATGCGGAAGTTGAAGAACTCTGTTGAACCACCGCCGTCACCCATGTTTCTTTTGCTGATTCGAAAGGTTGTCAAGTTTACAAACCTGAAACTTGTTTGGAAGAAGAGGGTTGTAAGACATTCTGCTTTTTCATGTTATAAATGAGAGGGAGCATGCAGAGGCGTGCGGCTAGCACGCTACTCCCCTCTTGTCTCTACGGTTTTCTGGCACTGTAAACCCTAGCAAGGTGAGTTGCTTAGTTTGTCAAAGATGTCCAGGGAGCATGAACCGTCACCGCCATCCGATCTACAGATATTATCAAATATCCGAGTAGTTACCCTGAAAATGGATTTCCGAAGCGAGGCGAGTCCCTGGGCCATCCGTGACCTTACTGAGGACATCTTTGGGGTTTGTTCCGAGTGTGATCACACCCGGATAACAAGTTACCCACGTCAATCACACCACAGGTTTCCCCTGCCAGCTGCGCCGAGAGTTCCTGGGAGGAGGCCCCAGATGCACGTGTATCGGAATGTGTGTTTTCTCTCTATCTAGCCTTTAAGAGTTGAAATTTTTTTCGTTAGCTGACGCCGCCCCCGCGTGGACTTAGCGTGTTTGGATGTGCTTCTGGATGGAAGACATCGGACGCCCAGCCCATCGATCGCCTGCATCGATCCAAGACTGACCGTGTTGTGGCCTTCTCCACCTGCATCACCCAGTGAAGAAGAGTCATCTGTCTCTGTAGACGAAAGCTGGACCGCCTTTGATGACTGCTGGGACCAGGAATCGCCGGACGCACGTGTCTCCGGTACGCATTCTTTCGTACTGTGCCATTGCCGCAGCTAGCTCACTCACGAGCCGAGGAATGCGTCCTAGAGGAGACAACAACTTCGACTTTGAACGCTGAGAATGGGTCCAACGAGTCGAACACTGGACCGGGCAAGTCATTGCCATCAGCAGAGAGCGAGAGCTCAGAAAGACGAGATCGACTGTGAGTTATTAGCGAAAAAAAAAAAAGAAAAAACACAGAATAGATGATACGATGATCGAGGCAGACGCAGGTCACTACTCGCGCTACTGCTGCTGCCGCCAGGAACACTAAGGCGATGATCAAGGGCCCGGACAAGACCCACACGAAATGGAAGTGCCGCACAAAGGGAGACGTCGGCGCTTCCCCTCCCTCCGGCCCATCATCCGCTCGCATATCGCAAATGGGACGTCGTCCGGGCCCTGAACCAATCAACAACAGTAGCAACAGCAGCAGCAGTGGCGGCGGCGGCGGCAGTAGCAGAAACAGCAGCAAGGGAGAAAGCTGGCAGGCGGAGGGTATAGAGAAGATCCACATGAAGCTGTGGAAGTGTCGGATCGGAGGGTGTAACAAGACTTTTCATAGAAGGGTGACGCTGTGCGACACCTGCAGACGACTGCCAGGCATAACGGCAAGGCAGTCGTTTGCAACTGCGGCGCTCCGTTCTCTAGGCACGATGCGCTGAAGCGGCACCAGCGTCTGTGTAACGGACACAGCAGTTAAAGAGAGGCGAATTTCAGTTCCATGTTGTTCCAGAGTCGAGTCGAGTCATCGATGGACAGCCGAGCGCAGCGTTCGTAGCGGGTTTTTGGTTTTTTGGCATAGTAGTAGGACTTGAGTCAAAAAATATCATGCAGAGGTTGAAACTTGAGAGAGCTTAAAGACCACACAAGAGCGCGCCCTGAATGGCCTGAACTTTAAGGATGTGACCGATCCCAGTACGTGCTCCTCGACAAATTTTAGAGAATGTACGCGTGGGTAGAGCATGGAAAGAAATTTCCGGCGCCACAGGACAAGGAGAGATGGAAAGGTTGTGCGTTCGAGAGGCGAACTATCGAGATTGTGAAGAGCTTGATAAGGGGCCCAGGTGGGCCTCCATTTTTATTTTATTTCACACAACCCACGTTAAGTTCATCGTAATGGGGAACAAGGAGAGAAAGTGCAAGTCTAAACTGAGTTGGCCCCCGTAAAGTGGCATTCAGTGGACTCCGGACTCGTCGGAAACATCATCGTGGCGTGTTCTATCATCATCATCATCATCCTCTTACGCCACTACCGCACTCTTTGGTCATTTCAAAAATGGTTCGCTCTGGTGGTGCTAGACGAGACGACTACCCACTCCTGCTGGTAGCCAATTCATTGAGTTGTCAGTGATGACTCGGTATGCTATCACGTGTCAAGTGTCAACCTACTACTAGACATGGTGGCGTCTTTCAGTCTCTTAATTGGACAGTTTTTGATCAATTTCTTGCATCTGCATCTGCATCTGCATCGATTATTTTTCATTACAGTTTTGCCCGTCAGGCTGGAAGGCTAGATCTCAGGTGGGATGGCAGCTGGGAGAGAAGAGTGCGGGGGCCTTATTGTTCTCCGCGTTAGATATATCAACTTAGGGTGTGTGGTAGAGGTAGAACAAGAGATGTAATATGAAATTGTAGTCATGCTGTGACGGTTTGCGCGTCGTATCCCAACACTACTAGTAGAGGCTGGAGTTTGGAAGTTATATCCGATGCTGTGTTAGTCTCACGGCGCCGGGCGACCAAACATCGTGATCCGCTCTCTCGAGTGGTCAAATCAAAATCAGAGTGTAATAACTCTCCACACCAGTCAAGATGGCTATACCACCTTTGCAGATCTCCCCGCCATCGCACCCTTACGAGAGCCGCAGCTCCACTCCACTTCCCCACCTTTTACATACGCGAGGCGCTATTATGGAGCTCTATCTCATTCCCAACGATCCGGTCAATACCACGCTCATAACCTCCGATGGGTATCTCCGCTATTGGTCCGTACAAGTCGGCCCTATCGTCACTTAGGACGTGCAGCTCCATCATCCAGCGACCATCGGTCCATGACAATAACGAACTCGAAACTCTCGGGAAGTCACCTGGGCGGGTTCGGCAGACACTCTGTTATCCACAGTGACCTTTTCAAGGGACGTGCGGACGCTGCGGGCGGCAAGGCTGTCAGGGTGAAAGACCTCCTGTGGAAAATGAACACATTCGGCAAGTAAGCGGGCTCAATTCTCTCGCGTCGAGATAATACGCTAACCCAGGACCCCTGTCTAGCTCGAGATGTTTCATCGGGAACGACGAGGAAGAGTATGTATGGAAATTCTGCAAGAGCACCGGATTCCAGGTATGCTTCTCTTTTTTCTGCATTCCTGGGCTGACTGTCATCGAATAACCCCTTTAGCTCCTTCACGTCCGCACTGGAAGTGTCAAGGCCATATATGAGCACAGTCCTTCACACGTCGCCAGGGGCACATTCAAAGGCCAGTTCAAAACGTGTCTCCGTATCCACCCGTCCTGCAAGCTCGATACGACATCCTCGTGATGACTTTTGTCATCATGGAGAAGAAGCGAAGGATAGCCTAGGTGACCAGGTGAACGTTGCCGCGACAAGGAGGAGAGTGTCGCGGAAGCGAGTGCGATGGAAGGCGGTGGAGGCTTGATGTAATCAATCAACCATGAGTTGGCTTGTGCTTGACATTGGACATCGGACATTATTGTTGGATTTATGACTTGGGTCTCGTAATTATATGGTCGAATGCGCTGTCTACACATTGTTAAATGGATAATACCCACGGTTTCGAACGAACTAGCCTTTTGAGGTTTGTAGCAGGCCAGGCAGAGGAAGAACACATGGCCATGCATGATATGACACCTCACGTGTACTAACTACATTGCTTCTCCGTGGCGAAGTTCTGCACGAGCCACCGGTGATGCGAGCAGTAAAGCACTTCGAGAACAGACATAGCTCCACTTGGCAGCTTCTGTCAGAAGACGGCAACTCGTGTCACAACGTGTCTTCTCTGTTACTCGTTGTCGACCGGGTTTCTACGTGGGATGGGGAAGAGAATCGAAAAGTCGAACAGTCGAGCTTCGAATTGCCAGCGGTGCAGCGCGGAAGACTTCAAACGCTTTGAACATGGGCACGCCTGCCATCATGGCGGCGATAGGAAAAACAAAAGCAAGAGATGATGAAGGTCACCAGATCCACCAGGTCGCGTTTCTCGCGCGCATATAGCCACTTTTAGGCGCCTTGTCGGAGTGCCTCGTTTCAGCACGACACCTAACACTATCACCCCGTCCATATCGGCCGCACGATAATGGCCACGTCTCTTGGCCTTCCTGCTTCCTCATCTTCTCCAGCCTGAATCTGACTTGTTGATTGCTGATTTCTTTTTTTTTTACTAGTTCTTACACATACGTATACAGTACATCATGAGTCTTGCTGGCACATATACGGAAACGCCGGCATCTTCTTGCAGCCTAGACCACTTGCTCGCACACCAGGAAGGTTTGTTTTGCTGCCGCTATTACCCGACCGCGGCGTCAAGCCACTCCCGAGGAGGTGTGGTCCCAGTCCTATCATATGTTATCGACGACGGAGCGGATGGCCGGATGGATGTTCCGGAGAAACACGCACGCTTCAAAAAAAAGTGGGATTTGTTATTCGTGTGTAAACCTGGTGTGAGTATCGTATATTTTTTACGCCCAACAGAATCGAACGTAGCGGAATGGCGTGTACGATTTCCATTTACTCGTTTACCATGTGTTTGACTTTGCTAATCTTCATTATTCCGCTCTAGAATGTCGTTCTTCCTCTGCTCTATTCCAGAGTCCATATCTTCTCTGCGAGCACGCTTCAAAAGTTCGTCGCTCACCTGTCCTCGTCTGACCAGCGCTGGGACTCTATCCGACGCATACCATACTCCACCCAGGCGCTGGGTACAGGAGCTGACCTTTCTGAGATGTGCTGGTTCACTCCACAGACTCGCTCTCCGTGGACTCGAATCTCACGCGGCTGTTTCCACTCTTGCCATTCCTGACGAGCCTCTACCTTGTTCCCGGATGCTCCTCAGCAACCGTGTCCTGACTGCGTTGCAATGCAAGGATGGCATTGGTGAGCTGTGTTCTCTGAAGGGCATCAGGCTTTCCATGCCAGTCGGGAATGCTCCAGCCCAGTCTCTTGGCCCCAGTCCGACGCAGTTATCCAGCTACTCCGGATCTGCTAGCCTGAAACAGCTTGAAATAGCGTGCACGGATACCAACAACCTAGAATTGAATCCATTGTCGACCCAGACTTCAGCTCCTTCCGACTCGGAGATGAGTCGCGGTGACTCTCCACTCCGCTCTACCTTCCAAACTCAAGTCTCTCTGTCTGTCCACTATCCTATCGGTTCGCTGTTTCTCACCCTCTACGCACGCCGCTCCATCATTGCGACACTCAGTGTGGCGCCCAACAGCGACGACACATTGCACAGTGAGCGCGCTACTTTCCACAAACGGACGCAGCCTCATCTCTCTGCGCATCAAACACCACAGCACTTACCATATCTACAAGCGACGTGCCAGCGGTACCGCCATTACTCACTTCCTGTCCGGGGCTACACTATCTGGCGCTGGACCAACAGCTATTACGGGCGCTGACGCTGCTGAACCAGCGCAGAATGTCGGCAGTAGTAGTAGTGGCGGCGGGCGGCGGGTCCGGATCGCCACTTCCACATCCGCTCGCATCCTGACGATCCCGCGGCCAAATGCGCGGTTCCTCCGGGAGGTCGAGGCGCTGCTGCCGCGCTTGCCTTCGCTTACCGTCGTACGCGCGAGAGCGGTGCGGTGGTTGCGCGCGCGGCGTGTCGGCGAAGGCGTTGGAGGCGGGCGTGCAGGGCGAGATGCACGAGTGGCGACGTAGGTTTGCGCGGAAGGGCGTGCGGCTCGTTGATGGCGATTGGCGCGATCCCGAGTGAAGGAGGGTGGAAAAAGGATGGTTCCAAAAATGCGCAATGCATGTTGTCATGGTTGCGGCCCGCGTCTGCTGTTAACGGTTTGCTTTGCTTCTTTGGAATCCCCCATTTATGTGTGTGGTTCGTACGTATGTATGTGTTCGCGACCCTATTGTGGCGTTCTCGCTTTTTCCGTTGTTCTTCCTCAGGCTTCGCTGTGCGGATCATTTGATGAACTTGATGTTTTATTAATAATTTCCGCACAGAGTTCGAGTACAGTATGTTGTAACTTTACTGACCTGACCATCTCGCCGATTTCCTCACTACTCGAATCATTCATTCGGGATTCAGGAGACGGATATCCTGACTTGTAAAGACTAGCTAATGGCCTAGTAAAACTATGTCGAGCGAGCTGCATCAATCC
>JAGKRU010000107.1:55523-102490 GCA_022884055.1 Russula griseocarnosa
ACCAAAGACATACATAACATCATCGACAAAAGGGCAGCAGCATGACCGAACGGGAAGACGGAATAGATCCAGTGCATTGTAGCTCAGTCCATTTTCGCGTGAAAATGTCAAAGGACCAAGTGTCGTTATAGTAATGTTGATCGTGTGCACACCGAATCTACGAAAAATTATAATGAGGGTAGAAATTGAATGTGAGGGCACAGACATAATGATACAGTCCTCGGTGGTTACCGTAACGTGAGCAGTCCTCGGAAGGGGTTTCTCGTTCCCGGGTGTGGTTCATAGTATGACTCCCAAACAGGTTGCGAGTTTACTGCGGGATTATCGGGTCAAAAGGGCTCGGAGCAGCAATAGGCAAACATACGAATGTTCAAATCGAGAGTCCACATATCATGTGATAATCTGACCACCAATCTGACCACCGAAGACAAAAAGCTTAGACGACCACGGTTGTGGTTGGGTAGTAACGACGGCCCGGTCCAGGGCCATTGACCACAACGCGGTCCACTCTCTTGATACTGGTGTGCAAAGCTATGATCAGCTGGTGTCGGACTTGATATTAAAAGATCCGACGTACCGAGGTTGAGAAGATAAGTGTGTCATGATTCAGCATATACTGCACACAAATGCGTTGTACGCCACAAATCAAAAGGGTAGTACCGACGAGCGCGGCACCATGTGCAGCACGTGGGTGGGAACCTCTCCGCTGGTTTGCAAGAGTTCTCGAGAAATCCCGTGTTGAGAACTCATATAGATCGCTGCTTGCATAGCCGTGTACATAACCTCCGAAGAGGAACAATTCGCCGGCGGAATCGCGGTCGCAGTCAGCGATGAGCATACGGGGAAATGGCAATGGCGACTGTCCCACAAACCATGTGCAGACCATGTGCAGACAGCCGCCGCTGTTGGGCAGATTGTGAGGCGTGTCCTTGGCTAGGGGAGGATTGAATTGGCGCTTTTTCCGAGAGAAGAAGGGCATAGTCTAGATCAGGTGGTGGTAAAGTAGAGAGCCAAAAGGTGCGCTCAAGATGCCTCTAATATGTATCATAACGCTGTGTGTTGAGCGTTGTGAACGCAGACTGCGTGGTCACTGCAACCAATTCTCACGCCGTGACCACCAGGAGTACAGTAAATGGATATTTCGGATGCTATTGGTTCGACCTTGACCGGCTTGACTGCGCTTTTGCCGGGCAGAGCATACGTTTTTAAGGTGTGATCGTCCCGGTCTTGACCAAGCCGTATGGTCGTATGGCTTGATCCGGGAGCTGAAGGTCGCAACGCCAACTCCCATGGTCTGGAGCTACGAATGAGTCCCATGCTCGCGCTGCATGTCCGGGGCTGATAATGCTCGTGCTCTCTTCCAGCACAGCAGGGTTGCTCAGCTGTGCTGGCTTCCGGAATGACTTGGGGGCATGTTGAGAGACTGGCCGAGGGCTTCCCAGCCTCAGGCTGATTGCAAGTTGATGTTGAGGCCATGATGCATGATGCAATGACCGTGTGTGAACACAAGAAGAGCTAGAGCAATTGACCGTGACAGTGGAGTAGCTGCCACTCACACCCGGGCCACGGGCCGACAATCATGGACTCGGTACCGCCCGCCGAATCTCGTATAACGATGGTTGCCACCACAGCCGAGGACGTATACAGTACTGTATACAGTATGATCCGTCACCGCCTTTGTGTCATAAACACAGGTTACAAAGAGTCAATCGTGCCAACGAAACCACACTGATATTTTGCGTTTGACGGCACGTGACAATGGTTTCACACACAAACCACAACTGAACTATGCCGTTGGGGCTCTTGAACCGTAACCACCACCATGAGCGGTTTTCCCACGCTGGCAAGGAGGAATACCACTGCACCCGCCCCCTACAATACACCTAGACACCATGAATACCACCCAAATGAACATAAACATCCTACATGAACGTTATCAAACAGTATGAGCACAAGTTTACCATCTGTAGTACGCATGATTCAAGACGATAAACACACAACACGAAGCCCCTCCACTCCCAATGAAACCCCCAAGAACAGACCAGTCATGACACATCAGGAGGCGCTTAGGACAACCACCCTCTGCAGCCCAGTGCCCCAGTCCGTTCCACTCGTTCAACGAAAACAAACCCCCCAACATGAAATGTGCCAGCTGCACACTAGGTAGTTCAAACTCCGACCACAAATCACAAGTTCACGCTGACAAACCCGAATCTTTGAGTTGAATGAAAGACATCGCCACCTCCAATCGTCGTGCCAACTCTCCTGCCCCTGTAAGGAAACAGCCAGTCATCTGGTCTGCCATCGTAAGGCGAGATGGCTATGGAAAATAAATAAACAAGATCACTGTGTCCGAAAATAGGAAGACCGACGCGCACTCTTGTGCCATATTCGAACTCCGACATGTGGAGTTATAAACTCCATTTTCAACCTGAACGTCCTGAACTGTTGAGACTACGATAAAGCCAAATGATAAAGACATTTCACAACGTATCCTGCGTGTGCCAACTCGCCCCGCCCCCATAAGGAAACAGGCCAGGTGCCTGGCCTGCACATGAGGGAGATGGCGAGGGAAATAAAGGAACAACTAACACCCACTGACTAGCCGTGTCAACACCTCAAAATCAATGCATACTGCATAAACTCACTGCCGCATCCCGTGCGTGCCAACTCTCCCGTCCCTGTAAGGAAACGGGCAGGTGCTAGGTGCCTGGCCTGCCAAATCGCACGGGTGAGCTGGTAAGGGAAGTAAAGGAACGACTAACAGAACCAAGAGCACACATCGCACGAACGATAAGCAGCCACTTAATATGGGTACTGAGATGTGAACGTGTACAGTAAACAAGGAAGAACACCAATGAAGGGATAAACAGCAGATGGAACAGGAGTTATAAAGAAGGACTTACAATAGATCAGATAACAGCCTACAAAACGAAGAGACAAAAGCTCACCAAACTACATGGAAAAAAGCACTAACACATAACGGAACACTACCCGAAAACTAGTTCCAAAATCGTGAGGTTTTAGTGGGTAGTAGAGCGTAACCGACCAACACCCAGGAACACGCCCTGAGTCCCACACTACCCCAAACACCAAGGGTGTGCATAAACGCATTTTGTCCTCCTCCTAGCTACGGCCAGGCTCCAGCGAGCTAAGTAGGGCTGATATCATTTCACCTGCTACTTAGCACTTATTTAGATAGCGTGTTCATAACTATCAAATAAAGCGGTCTCAAAAAAAAAAAAAACTGAACTATGCCGTCCTATTTGAAGCCGACAGTGATGTCCGATACAAGACAGAACCCCACTTCCCTCAACCGTTAACAACGTTTCCCATTCTAAAATGGCCTACAGCAGTCGAACAAGGGCAGGGCGGAGGAAAGGACCTAGTGACCAGCATCGGCGCATCCGGAGCAGGAGACGTGGAAAGCACCAAGGTTGTATCGAACAAAACAGGTGAGGGCGCTCATTCTTCTTGAATCCGAACCGTGCCGAAATTCTGTTCGTGTGAACCCTGTTCGCGGTGGCCAGATACTACAATGCCGGTGGACGATCAAGCCGGAACAGGAACAGCCGTCTGGGAGATGTCCATCGCCGACGCCGTTGGCGAAGACTGTGACTCAGACGCGAGTCAAGCCACAAATCCAACACATGCAACGCGGCAGTGGATATCCGAGAAAGGACTAGATGCTGTCGCGCCCTTTATTGAAAGGAATCCAGACAAAGTGGCATCGACCTTGAAGTGGAGAGGGAGGGTCCTGCACTCACAAGCGGCCATGCAAGGTAATAGTTACCGCCAGAAGCGCCCGGCCGAGGAGCGCCGGCGTGCATCGTTGGAGCTCAAAATCGAACAACTACGACAACACTATCGTGACCAGGAGATGGTTCTAAGAATGAGATCGTGGAGCATGAGGAGAGGTACAAGTTGGCCATCGAGCAGTTGGAAAAGGAGGAGAACGAGGAAGAGGTTATTTCATCTGCGAATGGTGGGAGGTTCAATCGGATTACCAGCCCACGGAGTGCGGCAACGATGCGAGCAGATCAAGACAAAGCGTTATGCCCCAAAATATCGCATCCAATTACTTGATCAGCCTCGTGTACTGCAATTGCCGATCATCTCTATTGTTTCTTTTTGCCCATGCCCTCCGAATTCATGACTAGCCCGTCACTCCGGCAGAACTTCAGGATATCCTCGGATTCACGATCAACCTCGCACGTAAAGTGGGAGCGCTCATACTTGAAGGCTCTCACACGATCCAACGTGCGTTGGGCCCAGGAAGCGTGCGCGAGAAGAAAGACGCGGTCGTGCCTGTGACAGGTGTACGACGTATAGTTTGAGGAGCTCGTCCAGAACGCATCAATCCTATCGATACATTCAAGTTCCCTGCTTTGCTTCTTATGTAAGTCCCAGCGAACCTTATTTTACCTTACCTTTCCTCTCAAAACACGCGTAATAAAAAATAATCGCCCCTATTTTTGCCTTCCCAGACGCCAGACGCACTGACAGATTCGATTCGTCAAGCTTCGCTTAAATGTCCGTAAGCCTCGCTTGCAAGTCCACAGGTTCTACATCCTCTGTTTCACCGGGATGTCTGCATGAGTCGTAATCGTCCTTGTATGAAGCCTGAAAAGCCTGAAAAGAGGGAAAGGAGTCAACGAGAGGGTGTGTAACAGGAGATTGTGACTTGTGAGGTGGAACAGTCTTCTATTCGCTCGCAGGGTCTTGCGCCGGAGGTCGAGGGATGGATATTATCCCTCGCAGTCGCAGTATGACAGTGATCGTGAAGCGATGATGATGGATTGAGACGAATACCAAACATGACGAATCCTCACGTGACCAGGAGATACAGTCCAACCCTTCCTCCTAGATCCTTTTTCATTGCCGCCACACATCCACCTCTGAAATGGCAGAATAACTAAATCGACGTCCACTCGTTCATCTGAACGTTCTTATTCGTATACAATAACGTTGATGATATCAATGCCAGTGATTACCTGACTGAGTAAATCTGGACATGTATCAAGTGTGCACCGGTCATGGCTAGTTTCCTAGACAATAACGTCTGCGGCAGACAATCAGAATGACTGGATGCGATAGAACCGTGTGGGAGGGGCAGGGAACCATGGAAAGATGACAAGAAGACAGAGCGGACGCATCGATATCAACAGATTAGGAACTATATATCGAGACGACTTGGCGGTAGCATAATAGGTAGGCGTACTAGTACTGTCGCGGATCATTTCGAAGAAATGGTGATCCGAATTTAGGATCAGGAACTAACATTGTTATTCTGCTTCCATGCTGGGAAACTTATGTTCCCGGCCAAGGCCTGGGAAGCAGAAAATATGTCGATCCCATTGAATATTGGTGTGAAGATAGAGCTGTGTGGAGTATGGAGAAGGATGACTAATTTCGGTCAGAAAGCTAACCTTTCAAGTTTCAAGAGTAATAATTAGATATCGTACGGTCATAGTCCGATCAACACTCACTTTATCCTTCGTTGCGACGCTCGATCTCTTCCATGCTTTTCTTATCACGTTCCCGTGACACTGGCACCACCAGTTCAGCCTCCATAACTTGCATGACCTCCTCGGGTCACACATCTCTCGGTCCTCATTCAAATCGACGAGATTTGCCGCTCTTATCGTATGCCATTTGTCCGCCTTTGCCTCGCTCTTGTCCCAACCATATCCGGCATCCATGAGTCGTAAACGGACTGCCTCCAATTGGGACTCATTCCCCAAGCTTCGCACGCATTTTGCAAGTTCCTTTTCATATTGCCTAATCTGCTGGTCGTGAGATAGTAGCAACTCATCAAGCGCGTCAAGCTTCTCTTGCATGTCCTCGAGCCTCGCTTGTAACATGATGTCCACAGGTTCTACATCACTCTGCCCTCCACGGCATCCGCCTTGGCCTGTTCAAGTAGAGCACTCTTCAGTGCAAGCTCATCAGTCAGCCGTGTGATATGCTCGTCCCGCTCGGTTTGCGCAGCAAGTGATACAGACAGCTGCCGTTCAAGCTCGAACCTTGTAACTTCTCTTTCAGAAGAAGAATGAGGTGCCGCTAATTTCGCATGGTACTCGGTTGAACCTTCGCCGACATCATCTTCCGAGACACTTCTTGGCTTTCTATTCCCACCCATGAGTTCCAATGGCCGACCATTTGGACCGCGGTTTCGCTCGTGAGTAATCTGCAGGGAGGCAGAGCGGCCCAATACAGCGGGGGTAGCGTTCTGGAGACGGGAAGCACCGTGGGGCTCCAATGAAGAGGATTTCGGGTGCTGTGGTTGCTCGTGGATCGGGGGACGTGTGGATGACTTCCGCGCAGGTTGGATAGTCTTCTCATTCAGATTGGCAGAGTTATGCTCGGGATCCGGGTACTTGATATCCTCTGTGTTCTTAACCTCGGAGGCCGTCCAGATAAATTGACAAAATGAAAGTACATACTTGTGTCAAAAGCGTGAATAAGGGAAAGCTCAACTGCCCATGCGGCTTTTGAAAATCCTCCAAGCACAAAGACACGTGTCCCGTCAGAAGCCATGGCATGAGCCGACCTGCCAGGTGGACTTGGCCCCACGTTGTGAATTTTGAACCATCGCTGTGCTGCATTTCGCATGTGAACAAGGTAACGATCCAACATGCTAGATGACTCACTCGACAACTGAAGGGCATACAAATTATCCAGATAGTCTTCGTCCATGGAGGACCCACCAAAGACATACATAACATCATCGACAAGGACAGTAGCATGACCTAAACGGGGAGACGGAAAGGACCCAGTGCATTGTAGCTCAGTCCATTTTCCTGTAGAATTGTCAAAGGACCAAGTATCGTTATAGTAATGTTGGTCGCCTGCACCACCAAATCTACAAAAATATATAACGAGGGTAGAGAGCTAATGTGAGGAACACAAACATAATGATACGGTCTCCGGTGGTTACCGAAACGTGACCGTACCTCGGAAGGGGCCTCTTGTTTCCGGGTGCGGGTTCATTGAACTTCCAAACAGGTTGCGATTTTGCTGCGGGAATATTGGGTCAAAATGGCTCGGAGCAGCAATAGGCAAACATACGTGAGTTCAAATCGAGTGTCCACATATCATTGGTGATCTTCACGCCCATCCGACCACCAAAGATGAAGAGCTTGGAACCGACCACGGTTGTGGTATGGCAGAAACGACCGCCCGGTCCGGGACCATTGATCACAACACGGGTCCACTTCCGCGATACTGGAGCGACAAGCTATGATCAGCTGGTGTCTGACTTGACATTAAAAGATTCGACGTGCCGAGGTTGAGAAGACAGATGTCATGATTTAGCACGTACTGGTCATCAATATTCGTTACACCACCACAAATCCAAAGGGTAGTGCCGATGAGCGTGGCACCATGTAAGGCACGTGGGGTGGGAGACTCTCCGCCGGTATGCAAGAGAGTTGTGGAGAAATCCCGTGTTGAGATCACATATAGATCGCTGCTCGCACAGCCAGGCACATAACCTCCAAAGAGGAATAACTCGCCGGCGATAGTAGCAGTCGCGGTCACCGTATGATGAGATCGGGGAAACGGCGATGGCGACTCGGACAATCCGCATTGGGGAGCATGTGCAGACCATGTGCATACGGGCCGTAGTCGTTGGGTAGATTGTGAGGCGAGTCCACTGACATTGGCAAGGGGAGGATTAAACAGAAAGGAGGACATGCTCTTAGATCAGATGGTGGCAAAGAGGAGAGCCAAAAGGCGCATTCAAGTTATTTGTATTTGTATCGCCATGGATAGTTCGTCATGTGAAGGCTGTGATTGTGGTTTTGAGCGCTGCTGGTGTGAACGCAGACCGTAACGGCAACGCCCTTCCCAGGGGTTTCCCGTTTTAGACCAAGGACCAATTGCGAGTTGCGACTGATTTCAGCACGTGTAACATGTAACAGCCAGTACAGCTGAACTGAAGGAGAGATTCCACTAAACTGCTATGACTTTGATATTTGTGCCCTCCTGTCCATATGGTCATGAGAGTGCCATTTGGGACGTTGGTCCAAAGTTCCTTTTCATATTGCCTAATCTCCTGTGTTGGAAAAACGGCGGCGCGTGAGGAAACGAGTGGGAATCGAGGGGTGTGACGAGAGGTTGTGAGGTGGGACAGTCTTCTATTCGCTCGCAGTTGTCTTGCGCCGGAGGTCGAGGGGATGGACAGTGATCGTGAAGCGATGATGATGATATCGGGAAAAGTTGAGACGAATACCAAACATGACGAATCCTCACGTGACCAGGAGATACAGTCCAACCCTTCCTCCTAGATCCTTTTTCATTGCCGCCACACATCCACCTCTGAAATGGCAGAATAACTAAATCGACGTCCACTCGGTCATCTGAACGTTCATCGTATTAATACGTATACAACAACGTTGAGGACATGCAATGCCAGTGATCACCTGACTGAGTAAATCTGGACATGTACCAATGTGCACTGTGCACCGGTCATGGCTAGTTTCCTAGACAATAACGTCTGCGACGGACAATCAGAATGACCGGATGTGATAGAAGTGTCGTAGGAGGAGGCAGGGGACTCATGGAAGGACAACAAGAAGACAGAGCGGACGCATTGATATCAACAGATTGGGAACTATATATCCAGACGAGTCGGGCGGTCGTATAATAGGTAGGGGTGCCAGTATTGTCGCAGGGTCATTTCGAAGAAATGGTGACCCGCATTTAGGATCAGGAACTAACATTGAATATTGGTGTGAAGATAGAGCTGTTTGGAGTATGGAGAAGGATGACTAATTTTCGGTCAGAAAGCTGGCCTTTCAAGCTTCAAGAGTGATAATTAGATATCGTACGGTCATAGTCCGATCAACACTCACTTTATCCTTCGTTGCGACGCTCCATCTCTTCCATGCTTTTCGTATTCCGTTTCCGTGACACCATCGATTCAGCCTCCATGTCCTCCTTGGGGTCACACGTGTCTCGGTCCTCATTCAAATCGACGCGATTTGCCGCTGTCTCCGTATGCAATTTGTCTGCCTTTGCCTCGCTCTTGGCCCAACCATCCTCGGCGCCCATGAGTCGTAAACGGACTGTCTCCAATTCAGACTCATTCGCCTCGAGCTTCGCACGCATGTTTGCAAGTTCCTCTTTATATTGCCCAATCTGCTGGTCGCGAGATAGTAGTAACTCGTCAAGCGCGTCAAGCTTCGCTTGCATGTCCACAGGTTCTACATCACTCGGCCTCAGCAGTGATGTCTGCCTGAGTCGTTGATCATCCGAATGTTCGCGTAGCACCAAACTCGCACGGCTCGTTCCCTCCACGGCATCTGCTTCGGCCTGTTCAAGTAGAGCACTCTTCAGTGCGAGTTCGTCAGTCAGGTGTGCGATGCGCTCGTCCCGCTCAGTTTGCGCAGCAAGTGATTCCGACAGCTGCCGTTCGAGCTCCAACCTTGTAACTTCTCCTTCAGAAGAAGAATGAGGTACCGCGAACTCCGTATGGAAGTCGGCTGAATCTTTGCTGGCATCATCTTCTGGGACACATCTTGGCTTTCTATTCCCACCCGCACCCGATGGCTGACCATTCGGACCGGGGTTCCGCTCGTGATTGATCTGCAGGGAGGCAAGGCGGACCGATACAGTGGAGATAGCATTTCGCAGACGAGAAACACCGGAGGCCCCCAATGAAGAGGACGTCGGGTGCCGTGGTTGCTCCTGGGTCGGGGGACGCATGAATGACCTCCGCACAAGCTGGGTGGTCTTCTCATTAAGATTGACAGAGTTATGCTCGGGATCCGGGTACTTGATATCCTCTGTGTTCTTAATCTCGGAGGCCGTCCAGATGAATTGACAAAACGAAAGTACATACTTGTGTCAAAAACGTGAATAGCGGAAATCTCATTCGACCGTGCGCCTTCTGAATGTCCTCCAAGCACAAAGACAAGTGTCCCCTCAGAGGCCATGGCATGATACCGCCTTCTATATGGACTTGGCCCCACGTTGTCAAATTTAAACCACCGCTGCTCTGCATTTCGCATGTTAATAAGGTAGCGGTTCGACATGCCAAATCACTCACTCGACAAATGAAGGGCATACAAATCATCCAGATGGTCTTTGCCTGAGGAGAATCCACCAAAGACATACACAGTACCGTCAACGAGGACAGCAGCATGACCACGACGGCGAGACGGAATGGACCCAGTGCATTTTAACTCAGTCCATTTTCCCGTCGAAATGTCAAACGACCAAGTGTCATTATAGCAATGTCGGTCGCCATGACCACCGAATCTACAAAAAATTATAACGAGGGCAGAGAGCGAATGTGGGGGATACAAACATAATGATGTGGTCTTCAGTTGTTACCGAAACGTGGCCGTACCTCGGACGGGGCTTTTTATTTCCGGATGCGGGTTCATAGGACCCCCAAACAGGTTGCGATTTTACTCCAGGAATATTGGGTCAAAATGGCTCTGAGAGGCAATTGGAAAACGTACGAGAGTTCAAATCGAGTGTCCACATATCATTTAAGGTCTTCTCGCCAGTCTTACCACCGAAGACGAAGATCTTGGAACCGACCACAGTTGCCGTATGCTGGCTACGACCAATGGGTCCAGGACCATAGACCACAACGCGGGTCCACTCTCGCGATACTGGAGCGCGAAGCTATGATCAGCTGATGTCGGACTTGACATTGAAAGATCCGACGTGCCGAGGTCGAGAAGATTCAGTGTATGATGATTTAGCACGTACTGGTCACTCAAACGCGTTGTACCGCCACAAATTAAAAGGGAACTGCCGATGAGCGCGGCACCATGTTCGGCACGTGGGGTGGGAACCTCTCCGCTGGTTTGCAAGGGAGTAGTAGAGAAGTCCCGTGTTGAGAACACATATAGATCACTGCTTGCATTGCCATGTACCCAACCTCCAAAGAGGAACAACTCGCCGGCGGCAGTCGCAGTCGTGGTCAGCGTATGAGCATGTCGAGGAAATGGTGATGGCGTCGACCCGGATTGAGGAACATATGCAGACCATGTGCAGAGTCCATTGGCAGGGCGAGGATTGAAATTATTGAAATCCCAGTTGTGCTTCATCTGAGAGAAAGAGGGCATGCTTTTGGTTCGGTGGTGAAGTAGAGAGCCAAAAGGTGCGTTCAGGCACTGCAGCATGCGAATTCTGAAGCAAATATGTCAGATAAATGTTAAATTTTTATACGTGTTACAGTCTTCCCGTAGCAACCACTGGCAGATACTGACAGGTTTTTGATAGGTTGCGTATTTGGGAAACAATCGACCTTCCCAAAAAGGACGCTGCACGGCACAGCATGCAATTTGTTCTTGTAGCGCCCTGTCATGTCTGTCATAATCTGTGTTTGCGTTGTATTGGTTTGACCCTTTACTTAACTGCAGCTTTTTTCCGGGAAGAGCCCTAGATTCCCAAACATCCGCGGTAAGACTGGGGTACCACCTAAGAAGAAGCCGAACCGGTCAACTGAAGGGCCCAAGGGCTAATGTAAAACGAACAGTAAGCCGCAGCATAATGTTCTACAAATATATCGACGATACAGTATCGTGAGCACTCTCAGTTTATGGGGAATACGTAGGTGGCCTTGCTTCATACTGTCACGGTCGGCTCGAACAAGATGATGCAAATGAAGTTCAGCAAGGAGATAAATTTGACGGGTATGGGTTCTAATGAGTCTGATCCAACGAACAAAGCTTTGCACTCCTTTCCATCTACACGTCTATCCCACCTTTCGTGCCTTCCGCATTCCTGCGACAGTTTCTTCACTCGGAGCAACTTATAAGTTATAGTGGTAGCCATGCACATTGCAAATAATATTCTAGCGACTAAACTGTACTCTTGTACTTGCATATACAAAATGAGATATGATCGTCTCTCAGAGAAGATAGAAGATCTAGAGCAACGTAGGTTGGGCAATGTCACAAGCAGCAGCTATCGTAGAGAAAGGTCAAGATAACGACCCGAGAAACCAAAAGTGAGCAACGTGGGAAATGGGAATGTAAGAGGTACATGATCACGCGAAACTAATGCTGTATATATGTCATATGGGTGGAGGGGGGAGGGTGTTTGGCGTCCCAGGATGGTCAAAGTGAAGGTCGTAGTCGCGATGAGGGTGGTAGCTGGTAGGTCGCAAGGATGCGGGAAGCAGTGCATGCAGTGAACACCTTTGAAACGGCTCCAATGAGGGCCACATCCGAGTATCGAGGATACAGCTGGCATAGACGCTTTTTGATCTGTTTGCGAAAGGGCACAGACAGCCTCAACGCCCTCTATTTATGATTTGATCAGGGTTACGGGGCGGCCTACGTTCTGGCGAGCATTGATGAATGGGGTAAATGGATCATCGGCATCGCTGCTAGCTGTATATGTGAGCTCCTCCAGTTCTGATAAAAGCTCCAAGGCATGCTCTCCATCGTGCAATCGAAGACAACGAGAGAGCTCCCTGACGAGCCCATCCTGGATGTCAAGGGTCTTCACATTGCTAAACGACCTAAGAAGTTTGCGCCACACGGTGCGCTCGACCTCATTGTGCTCTTCCGATGACCGACGATGAACTCTGTGCACGAGAGTGACATCCTCCACCGTGGAGAATACTTGGCTGAGTGCATTGAAAATTTGGGCCACGGAGGATACTTGCCAGTCGAGGTGCCAGCAGTCGACATTTATGGAAAAGGCATCGTCTGGCATATTGGTTTCATGGGGATCAACCTCCACGAAAACTCGCTCGCTGAAAAAGCCGAACTTGGCACGGTCGAACCTGAAATTTTCTGTTCTACCCATGAACTGCACGAGCTCTGGAACGGAAAACGTGAGTTGCTTGGGGTAGCAAATTTGGAAATGCTCGAGGCGAGAAGCGGTGATACGACTAAGAACCGCTTCTGAATAAGCGCTAACAGCTCTGAATGCAAATGTTCGAAGGTTAGGAAGAGTGACGTGTGTCATGATGGGCGTGCGCATGAGTTGCCTCTCGACATCCCGGTTGCGAATAGTGAATCGAAAGAAGATCAGGAGCATCTCAAGCTGAGGCATCGATGAAAGCGACTGGAGCAGAAATGTCGGCTGGAAGTAAGTGGATGGGTGGTATAAAGTAAGATGGAGTGTGACGAGGCCCGCAGCCGTCCCAAGCAATGGAAATCGTATTGGAATGGAACAATTGATCACCAGGTGACGTAAATGTGTTGTTTGAAGTGTTTCGGGAAGGATTAAGACCGTTCTCATCTTCTCAGGTAGGCCCCGCATCGCCAAAATCAGGTATTCTAGTACTGGACGTTCCCCATCGATGGCCATTATTAGCTTCTGCAGTTGAAGAACAGGTATAGCCAACCGGATACGTCGGACACGATCTCGCTGCTTAAGTGCAAGGATTATTGCCTCTTCGTCCTCTGCAGTGATGTCTGTACCCTTGTAGTAATCGATGACGAGTGGAAGTGGTGGTGAGTGTGCCAGCATGTCTGTCAAAGGCGTGCCATATGTACAAACAAGACAAAGGCCCAGGTAGGATGCTGACCGAAGGATGAGGTTCCGCCATCTTTGACAAACATGGGCGAGTCTGTACCACCAGTGTTCTCCAACCCATTGCTCTCCCCCTCCGTAACGGATATTGTCAGCCTGGCCTTCACCCAAAAGGAATGGTCGATAGAGATGAAAGACGTTGAGAAGTGAATCATCGTCAAGAATGTGGATCGATGTCTTATGTGGACTGTTGCCAGTGGGCCATGTTTATTTTACACGTCGACGAGCTTAACTGGAAATTGAAACGTACGTCTGCTGTTGGGACTTGCAACATACTGCATCTCGGCCAAATCGTTCCGTAGATTGAAAAAAAAAGGGAAAAAGTGCGAGACAAGGCATGCTAGGAGAGTAAGTGTTGAGTATCAATGTGGACGATGTGGTTGAAGATAGACGTAGGTTTGCCTCGTTCTCCGGCGCCTTACTCACGCCTAGAGCCGCCAGATCGCCGTGTTGATGGCCGTGTCATGCACCTGCACCTAAGCGCCCACCAGAGAATTATTTTATTACAGTAATGAGTTATTTGTTTACTACTGTATCTTCTATATTATAAACGACGTGGATTGACTGAATCTGGCCTCTGATTGGCTGAGAAGAAATCGCAAACGCGTGTGCAGGTAGATGACTCATCGTATGCTGACTGATCTGATTTTACGCAGGCTCGCCTATTGGTTCTCTGATGCCGTTCTCCCCTTACTCGCCTGTCGTGCCTCCATCACTGGCACGGGAGGACGTCAAAACAGACAGTGCGGGACACACAAGACGATTCCATGTATCCATAAACAACATCGGCTTCTTGGGTAACTTTAATTTTGAGGCCTTGAGGCCTATGAGGCCATATATGAGGCCTCATCACCAGGCCCTGTGTCCGACGCTTCCGGCCTGAGCACACCTTCCACAGCGCATCCTGCGCCAGGAATACCAACATGCACCGGAAAGCATAACATTCGACTTCATGTAGTATTATGCTAAGCATTTTCATATGTAAATAATTCTGACCGTGCATAGCACGGGCAAGCGCTTGTATAACTCAAATCACATCGATTCAACATTCGACACTACTCGCCCGTCCTTGTCCATTGTGCCCACGGATCCTTTCACAGTATCCCCTTGTGTACTTCACGAAGCAGCATAGAAAGGTCAGTGGGCGGGCCCCCTGAAGTTCCCGTACCATGACTTGGATTACGCGATTTGGTATTCGGGCGGTGCGCGCGATCACAACACGCAGCGACAGCGCGAGGGCTCTCCTATCTCTCCCCTCGATCGTCATACGCGACCACAAGCGACTGCGTCTCGTTTCTTTCCCGATACCGATCCTCTGGAACTCCCAGCGCATCGAGAACGTGTCCATGAGAGAACCGGACATTATTATTACAGTCAAAGTGTCCACGAAGCATAACACAGAAAAGCCGGCGGCGATCCGCAACTCACAATTTACACTTTCTTGTTGTCCAGATGTTTCCCGCAATCCGACCAAGGTTTCCAGCTGTCCCTGCGCAAACCAGTATGTCCTAAGCAACGCCACATTGTTCAAGGATCTGCAGTCCAGTATCCTCTATAAACGTATCTTGAAGAAACGATGATACTTTATCGTGCATCCGCTGAGAGCCTTCCATAGGAGCGAGAGGTGGTTGAAGCAGTGAGCTTATATTATTGGTGTTTGACCCGTACGACAGCCTGGGACGCGCGCATACTACGGACGGCAATGGTCGGAAGAAAGAAAGATCCAAGAAAGACCCAGAATGGGGTTTCTAGTCTGCCAGCTAGGTCTAAATTTCTGAAAGATCGGTTTTTTTGTCTCAACCAACGTCTGCAAGTTATCGGACCCTCTGTGAGGAATAGGCTGCTGGAGACGAATCGGACATGTATCCACAACCATTGTAGCTAATATAGCGGCTGAGAGATGATAGTGTCATCCAAGATAAGTTGGGGGATAGTCGAGGAATTAAGAGCGAGGGTAACAAGGGTGTTGTAGATAGCGGTTCCGCAAACGCGAGTGCCGAACGAGAATGAGACGAGACGAGAAAACGTGCACAAAGAGTGTGTGTAAAGAAAACACATTGAGATCGGATCAGAAACTGATGATGATCATTGATGCGAAGATGCCATCCTCGACAAGCGAGGAGGTAGCTTAAGTACAGGAAAAAACCCTTACTGAGCGCTTGTGTCAGCGAGAGCAAAGAATCGAGTGGACACTGGACAGTCACGCGTTTTCGCTGCGCCGGACTAGGAAAAAGGTCAGATAGATGAAATGTTGGTAACTATGAAAACGAAGCTAAATAAATAAACGGGAAGGGTATAAGTTACTAGTGTCGCGCAGTCGCGGCTAGAGTTGAACGTTGAACGTCGATCGTCCTTGTCTGAAGTGTGAAAAGAGGGAAAAGGAGTCGGCGAGAGGGGTGTGTTGTGAGGTGGAACAGCCTTCTATTCGCTCGCAGGGGTCTTGCGCCGGAGGTCAAGGGGATGGACAGTGATCGTGAAGCGATGATGATGATATCGGGAAAAGTTGAGACGAATACCAAACATGACGAATCCTCACGTGACCAGGAGATACAGTCCAACCCTTCCTCCTAGATCCTTTTTCATTGCCGCCACTGAAACGGCAGAATAAATCGACGTCCACTCGATCATCTGAACGTTTATCGTATTATTCGTATACAACAACGTTGGGGACATGCAATGCCAGTGATCACCTGACTGAGTAAATCTGGACATGTACCAATGTGCACTGTGCACCGGTCATGGCTAGTTTCCTAGACAATAACGTCTGCGACGGACAATCAGAATGACCGGATGTGATAGAAGTGTCGTGGGAGGAGGCAGGGAACCCATGGAAGGACAACAAGAAGACAGAGCGGACGCATCGATGTCAACAGATTGGGAACTATATATCCAGACGAGTCGGGCGGTCGTATAATAGGTAGGGGTGCTAGTATTGTCGCAGGATCATTTCGAAGAAATGGTGATTCGCATTTAGGATCAGGAACTAACGTTGAATATTGGTGTGAAGATAGAGCTGTGTGGAGTATGGAGAAGGATGACTAATTTTCGGTCAGAAAGCTGGCCTTTCAAGCTTCAAGCTTCAAGAGTGATGATTAGATATCGTACGGTCATAGTCTGATCAACACTCACTTTATCCTTCGTTGCGACGCTCCATCTCTTCCATGCTTTTCGTATTCCGTTTCCGTGACACCATCGGTTCAGCCTCCATGTCCTCCTTGGGGTCACACGTGTCTCGGTCCTCATTCAAATCGATGCGATTTGCCGCTGTCTCCGTATGCAATTTGTCCGCTTTGCCTCGCTCTTGGCATCCTCGCGTTCATGAGTCGTGAACGGACTGCCTTCAATTCGGACTCATTCTCCTCGAGCTTCGCACGCATGTTTGCAAGTTCCTCTTTATATTGCCCAATCTGCTGGTCGCGAGATAGTAGCAACTCGTCAAGCGCGTCAAGCTTCGCTTGCATGTCCTTGAACCTCGCGTGCATGTCCACAGGTTCTACATCACTCTGTCTCAGCAGTGATGTCTGCATGAGTCGTTGATCATCCGCATTTTCGCGTAGCCCCAAACTCGCACGGCTCGTTCCCTCCACGGCATCTGCTTCGGCCTGTTCAAGTAGAGCACTCTTCAGTGCGAGCTCGTTAGTCAGGTGTGCGATGCGCTCGTCCCGCTCAGTTTGCGCAGCAAGTGATTCCGACAGCTGCCGTTCGAGCTCCAACCTTGTAGCTTCTCCTTCAGAAAAATAATGAGGCGCCGCGAACTCCGTATGGAAGTCGGCTGAATCGTCGCTGACATAATCTTCTGGGACACGTCTATTCCCACCCCCACTCGATGGCTGACCATCCGGACTGGGGTTCCGCTCGTGATTGATCTGCAGGGAGGCAAGGCGGACCGATACAGTGGAGATAGCATTTCGCAGACGAGAAACACCGGAGGCCCCCGATGAAGAGGATGTCGGGTGCCGTGGTTGTCCGGCAGAGTTATGTTCGGGATCCGGGTACTTGATATCCTCTGTGTTCTTAATCTCGGAGGCCGTCCAGATGAATTGACAAAACGAAAGTACATACTTGTGTCAAAAACGTGAATTGCGGAAATCTCATCCGACCGTGCGCCTTCTAAATGACCTCCAAGCACAAAGACAAGTGTCCCCTCAGAGCCATGGCATGATACCTCCTTCTATAAGGACTTGGTCCTACGTTGTCAAATTTGAACCATCGCTGCTCTGCATTTCGCATGTGAATAAGGTAGTGGTCCAACATGCCAAATCACTCACTCGACAAATGAAGGGCATACAAATCATCCAGATGATCTTTGCCTGAGGAGAACCCACCAAAGACATACATAACGCCATCAACGAGGACAGCAGCATGACCACGACGGCGAGACGGAATGGACCCAGTGCATTTTAACTCGGTCCATTTTCCCGTCGAAATGTCAAATGACCAAGTGTCGTTATAGCAATGTCGGTCGTCATCACCACCGAATCTACAAAAAATTATAACGAGGGCAGAGAGCGAATGTGAGGGATACAAACATAATGATATGGTCTTCGGTGGTTACCGAAACGTGGCCGTACCTCGGACGGGGCTTCTTGTTTCCGGATGCGAGTTCACAGGACCCCCAAACAGGTTGGGATTTTACTGCAGGAATATTAGGTCAAAACGGCTCTGAGACAATAGGAAAACGTACGAGAGTTCAAATCGAGTGTCCACATATCATTTAAGGTCTTCTCCCCAGACTTACCACCGAAGACGAAGAGCTTGGAACCGACCACAGTTGTCGTATGCTGGCTACGACCAATGGGTCCAGGACCATAGACCACAACGCGGGTCCACTCTCGCGATACTGGAGCGCAAAGCCATGATCAGCTGATGTCGGACTTGACATTAAAAGATCCGACGTGCCGAGGTCGAGAAGATCCAGTGTATGATGATTTAGCACGTACTGGTCACTCAACCGCGTTGTACCGCCACAAATCAAAAGGGAATTGCCAATGAGCGCAGCACCATGTTCGGCACGTGGTGTGGGGACCTCTCCGCTGGTTTGCAAGGGAGTAGTAGAAAAGTCCCGTGTTGAGAATACATATAGATCACTACTTGCATTGCCATGTACCCAACCTCCAAAGAGGAACAACTCGCCGGCGGCAGTCGCAGTCGTGGTCAGCGTATGAGCATGTCGAGGAAATGGGGATGGGTGCGACGACCCGGATTGAGGAACATATGCAGACCATGTGCAGAGTCCATTGGCGGCCTGAGGGCGAGGATTGAAATCCCAGTTGCGCTTCATCTGAGAAAAAGAGGGCATGCTCATGATGCTCTTGGATCAGGTGGTGAAGTAGAGAGCCAAAAGGCGCGTTCAAGCACCGCATGCGAATTCTGAAGCAAATACGCCAGACAAATGTTAGATTTTTGGATACGTGTTAGAACTTAGAGTCTTCCACGTAGCAACCACTCAGGTTTTTGATAGGTTACGTGTTTGGGAAACGATCGACCTTCTTCCCAAAAAGGACGCTGAACAGCATGCAATTTGTTCATGTAGCGCCGTATCATGTCTGTCATAATCTGTGTGTGCGTTGTATTCGTTTGACCCTTTACTTAACTGCAGAGCTTTTTGACGGGCCGTCGTAGAGCCCTTGATTCTCAAAACATTCGCAGTATGACTGGGGTGCCACCTAAGAAGAGGCCAAACCGGTCAAGGGCTAAATGTGAACCAGGTAAAACGAATAGTACGCTGAAGCATACAATGTTCTAACTTACAAATATATCGACGATACCAAACGGCCTGAGTACCGTGAGCTCTCCCAGTTTATGGGGAATACGTAGGTGGGGTGGCCTTGTGTCAGACTGTCACGGTCGGCTCGGACAAGATGATTGCAATTGAAATTGAGCAAGAAAGATGAATTTGACGGGGATGAATTGAATTATTGTTTTACTGTATATTACATTACGGTATAACTAATTTGACAATACAGTAGTACTCGCCTGTCCTTGTCCGTTGCGCCACAATCTTTTCGCAGTATCCTTGCGCGAAGCGGCATAGAAAGGTTAATGGGCCCTCCTGGACTTTCCCGTACCGTGTGACTCGGAATGACGCGATTTGGGATTTGGGCGGTCCGCGATCACGCGATCACGACACGCAGCGACAGCGCGAGGGCTCTCCGCCGTCCCGCGCTCTCTCTCCTGTGCCTCGCTCGCATACGCGATCACAAGCGAGAACGTCTCATTGTATTCCCGATACAGTACCAATCGTCCGTAACTCCCACGTGTTCCTAAGAGAACCGGTCATTATTACTGTCAAAAAAAAAGAAAAAGAAAAGAAAAACGCAGAAAAGCATCGTCAACACTCACAATTTCCACTTTCTTGTTGTTCAGATGCTTCGAAAGTCGCGATCCGACCTAGGTTTTCCAGCCGCCCCTGCGCAAATTCGTTCCCAGTTCATGATATGGGAGGTATCTTTTTGCCGGCGTTTGGCCCGGTCGGATGGCCCGCCGGGACGGGACGGGCGCATACTACGAACAGTCAGGCCGGTGAGGCGCTGGTCTATGTATCCACCAACATCAGAAGAAGAGAAGGGGTTGTTCCATCTGGACTTCCATGGGCGACCATTGCAACACGGAGAATAGAAAGAACTAGAAAGAGTCAAGAGGACGAACAAAGTTGTTCATTCAGTAGCGTAGAATCCTACAACGTCAATA
Organism: Russula griseocarnosa; assembly: GCA_022884055.1. NCBI lineage: Eukaryota > Fungi > Basidiomycota > Agaricomycetes > Russulales > Russulaceae > Russula > Russula griseocarnosa. The sequence goes on from JAGKRU010000107.1 coordinate 75,726, forward strand.
CAGCAAATCTTTCCCAGACGTCATAATAAATATCAAAAAGTCAACAAAACGTCCTTTCACGGACGACCATTCGACCCAGCCGCCGCATAAATACGTTGTGCGTTGTCTCCAAACACAGCGTCGACGCTCTCCTGGTCGACGCCCAGCTCCGCAAATGCCTCACGCGCAATCTCGTACCAATCGCCTGCATTCGACTGTGCTCGAGAAACAGGAGACGGCGCCGTGCCAAAAATGATACGTTCAAACCCGAACGCTTCAACTGCAGGACCCACTGAAGAACAAAAACCAGTATCGATCAACGGATGAAAGGAGAGAGAGAGAGAGATCGTGCTGAGCAACTCACGATACATCTTGATCCTGCGCTTCCACTCCTTCCTCTCCTTTGACGTGACGGCAGCATCTTGGGGTATGGGTGGCGTGGGCGCATTCCAAGCCGGAGGTACATAAGAGAGGTAGACTCGGGGGAATAATGAGAGGGTGGCGATGTGGGACTGATATGATTGGTAGAACGGATGGGTGAGCAATTTCACGATGGGGAGGTTGAGATCGTGCGGGGGAGGGAGGATATTGGCTGTTTGTTGGGCAGAGGTAAGAGATCTATGTGGAAGGAAGGAAGTTTACGCCTTTAAGCACTGTACTCACATAGGATGATGAGACCTGTGTCGAGCCCATCGGCTGTGGCCTTGGTCAGGAGATCTTCCAGTCTCTCCCAGTTTTCCTCTCCGGACCCTTGTACATCAATTTCGACAGTGTGACCAGCACTCAACGCTGTTCGAAGAGCAGCGACAGCAACGTCCGATGTACTATCGAAAGAGGCAGTGAAGATGACAGGAAACTTGGACGAGGAGACCGAAGGGACAGTCCCGCTCTCCAAGCTGAATGGAACCGAGACTGCGAGCACAGTGATGCCAGCTTGAGAAGCTTGGGATTCAAGATTATCAAGACTATTCATGATGAACAGTGACGTCAGTTTCGATCAAATCGTTTTGGAATTGGTAATTTAAAAATAAAAAAGCGAGGGGAAGGGAAGGGTTGGGTTGTGGGTGTGGGACAACGAACCTCCCTTCCAATTCACTCTCATTGGCTTTCACCACGATGGAACTCACGCGACCACCTCCGAGGGAAGAAGAACCGTTTATCTGCTCCTTCCACTCGGGGATCGAGCACCGCACGCTGGCATCGACAATGCGTTCTGGATGGACGGTGGTCGGACTTTGAGGAAGTGGGAAGCTGTCCGAGATGCCGGTGTTGGGCGGACTGAAGGCAGAGAGCGGGAGAGTGGGAAGAGATTTTGGGCCCCTTCTACGCGCGCCGACACCGGGAGAAATGGGCGGGGTGGAGAGGACGGTGGTCATTTATTGTGCGTGTGCGAGGGGGTGAGTTTGAACTGAATGATTGCATCGACAGCTTCCGCCTGCTTGAAATACCCTTGATTCTCCTCTTACTTTCCCACGTTCGCTTTCGCTTGCGGTTTGTTTTTGCCTTTTGGCTCTTTTTTGCTTCCGTCTCGTCATCATCTTCGTTCAAGGCAACCCGAAATGAGTAATAGAGTGCAGTGGCACATCGCCATTAACCTCTTTACTTTTTTTTGGCATGCCCGTGTCTCCACATCTACAGTGGAAAAATACAATTAGTATATTCGGACTGTCTGCTTATCTATCTCATCTCATATGGCGTTCAAAGACCGCCCCGAGACCGTCCACCTCACGACTACATATAACATCCTATGATCCGAGGGGCGCTAATGCCGCGGAAAAATTTGCACCATTCCTTCCTGCTGGCTTCGCTTCCTGGGCGTCATGGTAGCCTGTCGTCGGGGTACGGTTCCGGTGTCATCCGCCGCCCCAACCAAGTAGGACGTACCCTGGGCGAATGTGAGCGAATTGACTCATCAGCGCCGACCGACTCAACCCAGGTCCGAGTGCGCTCCAAACTCTACGATCGCAAAAATATGTTGTTCAGCATGCAGTGCAGTGTTCCAGTCATGAAAAAGAGTTACTAGACGACGGCACGTACCTCACTTCTTCCTTGGCTAACTCGGTGCAAAGAGCCCTCAGGGATCGGAATCACTTGAGGTTCCCTAAGATCTTCAGCGTATCTCGGGGCGTCCCTCCAGCCTGAGTGAGGAATGTTACGGTGGACGACCTGCGCCGCTGGCACGACCCGCCGCTCGTCTCTCAGGCTCATAGCCATCTCCTTCCCCTCTTCAAAACCGGCCCTCCGCCCTTCAAGGAACCCCTCCTCTCTGCCTTCCTCCCAACCCTCATTCCGTCCTTCCTCCCATCCATCCTCCCTCCCATCATCATATCTCCGAAGCAGTGCCAGTCGGATGCCCTCTTGCCGACCCTCATCATGAGCTTGATAATCCCTCAACGCCGACTGCCATTTCCGTGCCAAATCCCGCGCCTTGGCTGCAGCATTATCCGCCTCCTCCTTCTGGCGTGCCAACCGTTGCATCTCGCTTGTAACCCGACGCAACTCACGTTCAACGGTCTCTAGCTGCATCCGAGCTCGCTTCGTCTCTTCTTCCGCCCGTGCAGCATCCAGCTCAGACCGATGCGATCCCTGTTCCACAACCGTGATTCGACCCGTCGCCTCGCGAAACCGAGCCTCCGCTAGCGTAGCCCGGCTCTCGGCCGCATCGGCCCGGCGCATCTCCGTTTCCAACCGGCCATGCGTAATCTGCAACAACGCTTTGAGATTCGACGAGTTCCGCTCTTCCTCCACCAGCATGAGCGCCAACATCGGATCCCGCTCCCGCGTCCGGTCGCGCCGGTTGTTACTACGCTCGCGCGATTTGGACTTGGACCCATGTGATTTCGTGCCGGTTGGGCTATGGGTCCGACCCGAATGCTGGCGCGAGCGTGCACGCGAGTGCGAATGGGATTGCGAAGGTGAGCTCTGGAGATCTTCGAGGGGCGGGAGGTCGAGAAGATCGAGGTGGGGGGTGGGGACGGGAGGGGAGGTAAGGGGATGTCGGCGTCTAACCCGCGCAAAATGGACAGGTAGGACATTGGGCTGCTGAGCGGAACGACGGAAAAGAAGGAGAAGAATAAGGGGAAAGGAGGAGAGTCATTGATCAGCCTCACGGGTGTAAGCACTATGGAACACGGGGGAAACCGTACTCTTTAGTGTCTGCAAAGTCCTCGATTAACACACGGGGTTGAATAGGGTATTCTACATAAGGTCCGACGGGAGTCATGCGTGCTTCTGTGTGTCTGTGTGTGTCTGTGTGAGGAAAGTGAGAAGTAATTAATAGTGTGGTGTGAATGAACAGGGGGGAAGGGGGGGGGAGGGAGAGGGGAGGAGAAGTTGTTCTTTTTTACGTGCGTGGCGCTGATTGGGTTTATAAGTTTTATATAAATACGGAGGGATGCGAAAGTATCGCCTCCCGCAGCATGGAGTAATAACGGTACGTACAGTGGGATGTCAGAGGGCCCAGAATAAACTCGGTTTTTTTATGATAGGACACACCCAGGCCAGCCAACCCAAGGGATCTGCTGTGGGGTACCGGGGTGCCAATCAAATAGGCGCCAAGCTGTCGTGCGCGGCTCCAGAATGGGCCCTTTCCAACGTGTATCACACGAGTTTCGGTGTGCCTGTGATGGATGAACTTGCTTTGCTTGTGGAATTATTATGTAGTACTGACAGGTGGATGTGTGGTTGGGTTTATTGGGCTGGGTCGCTCGCTCGTGGCTTTTGGGGCTCCGTGGAGGTTGTGGATTCCCAGGGGACCCCAGTTGTTGTTTTTGTTGCGGTCAGTTACGGGTGGCTCCGGGTTGGGGTGACATGGCGAGCTCGGGTGACCTCACATCACGGATCGGGGAAGAGATGTCCATAAATCGTCAAATTATGCGTTATGGGCACGTCAATTAAACTGGTTAGTGGCTGGTGGCTGCGGTGCCGGTGGCTGGCTGCTACAACACACGTTTTGGGTTGTTCTGAACGGATAAACCCCATATGCATACATTGTATTGTATTATGGCTGTGCGCGCTGCTTGCTTCGACCAGTGGCAAAAAGCGATACCAGACCCTTCGCCGGGGTACTGTACCGCTTTACACGGTTTGTGGAGGGGAAGGTGACATGAGAACTGAGAGGATCTTCGGGATCTTCGGGAAGCATTCATGAGAAACGTGACAAGTGACCATGCCATCCTGGGAGTATACTAGTATGCGCCCAACTATATAAGGGCAGCGCTTACGCTCCAGCTTCTGTTTGATCTGCGCACCGCACCGCCTTAGACTTAGCCCCATTGCGATGATCGAACAAATAAGACCAAAGCAGGGCAAGGACAAGGCAAGGTTTCAAGGAAAGAGTAAAAACCAGTTTGGAAAGTTATTTACCAAATTGACATGGTATCCTCCCGCACTACTGTAGTGTAGTACTATACTCACTTCACTCGTCCTCCTCAACGTCTCCAAATTCGAACATCCCGTATCGACCGCGCTTCGCCTCAGTGACCGCTTCCTGGAGCTTCTTCTGCACCTGCGGGTACGACGCGAGATACTTGCATCCCTTGCGGTCGATAGATGCGAGGCCGTCGCGTACCAAGTCCGCGTTGATCGACGCGAGCGGGTCATCGGCCGTCGTGGGATCCGCAGGGTCAATAAGTCGGAGGTGTATCGTCGAGCCTTCTTTGTGATCAATGTTGGCCACCAGTTTGCGCCCATCGCACAACCTGTGGAAGCGATTGACTGCATCTTGCCGATACTCGCTCTCTTCACCAACGAGCTTCACAAAACTGCCCACGATCAATATAATATCGATGAGTGATAAGTTAGTATGATGGATAGATGCCCGGGCTGCGCACCTGAGACGCGCATCATGTGCGCTGACCTGGCAACTTTTGGAATTTGGGGTCTAGCGGCGCATATCTGCAAAACCAATTGTATCTTGGTTGCCGTAGTCTATAAAGGTGACCTCCGCCTCGCGCTTCACAGGCGATACACGACGAATCTTGGCCCGGTACCATGCACCATCTGAAAACTTCGCAGAAACGAGAGCACCGGCCTTGGGCGCAAAACCGGGCGCCGGCGTTGTGCCTCTGTAGTGAGCAGAAAAGTCGCGCATGAGCTGCGCCAGTGATGCGATCCCTGTAACAGCAGGTCAGAGTGAATTACAACAGAGGCCACTTTAATAAATCTACCCTCAGTATTGAGGATCTGTACTGAAAAGTTGAATCCATTTTTCGTCCGCACGTCACTCACGATGACGTCGATATATTCTGTTTTTCGGGCACTGATGTCCTCCTCTTGTTCAACTTCGGCTTGCCTGGCCGCATCTTCATCATAATCAGACCAGATCTGGTTGCATTTAAGAACGTAGCTATGGTAAAAATAAGAAAATATGCACACCTTCCTCCGGGCTTTTTTTGCCTCTTCCTGGGGGAGATATTACGTTGCTAGCCTCGGAGATTCAATAAGTGGCCTACCTCAGCGTCATAAAGCTGTTTCACCCATGGAAGCGTGTCCGCTGAAAACGAATGGACGGTGGCGAGGCCTTCGGTAACAAGCGTTACGGCAGCATTTTCATTTTTATTGAAATACAATGCGCCGATGAACCCGCCGGATTTGTCGGTCGTCTCAATTTCGATCTCAACATCACGCTGCATATATCGCCGTGTTGCAAACTCGGCAGCTTCGTTGCCATACGGTTCGCTTTTTTCGGATCCGCTACGTGCGGCGCGGGGTGCACGAATCCCTAGTAACACGATTTAGAGGACGAAAACTTCACAAAGTTGTGGAGCGAGTTACCGCCGAGTACAAGTGTGAAGACTTGGTTGTCTTTGGGGAGGAGGATCCTGTGAGTAGTACGAGATAAGAAGCCTGCACGGACTGAACAGACTCCTCTCTTACTTGAATCGTGAACCAGCGGCAACGTAGTCAACAACTGCTGGGATTCTGCCTAGGCGCTTGAATCCCTTCAAAAATTGAGTTGCGCGATTGCTCGCCTCGGACAGATTCAAAGGTGGTTTGGGCGCCGATTGTTCCTTCCCGGAATGGATCCCCCGCCCTTCTGCCGCAGCCCTAAAAAAGATAAATGAGCGTCTTATCATGGACCCGAAGAAACCTGCACGAACGCTTGCTCTGCAGCCATCAGCTTATCATAATCAGGCGAACGGTCCTCGTCATCGCGTTTGTGTCTTACGACACTTGCGAGTCCCTTTTCAATCAGTTGTTCTGCTATGTTACTGTGGACGGGTCAAAGAAACCACCAATAAAGTCAAGCTTTCACCAACTGACGTGTTTTGGTTTCCCACACGGACGGTCGCGGATTCGCGCTCCTCGTATTCGCCTTCGCGAGGCCGGATAAAGTCCACCTGGACCCTGACATGCTTCCCAATCAGCTTTTTCCGGAGAAATTCACGGGCTTCATGTGCGTAGTACGCCTGCTTTGGGTCTGATAGCCTGTCCACCACGTGATCAACGTTCAGTCCAATGTCCATATCAGAACGCACTTGGGGCCGCGCGTCGAGCTCAGCTGTACCCTCCGCTCTTTACCATCCTTCGTTAAAACAGTGATCTGATCTCCTGACCAGATGCGTATGACGCTGCCCTCGAAAGCTCGCTCCGAGCCATAGGCTGTTCCAGGTATTGATTTGCTGAGAGGTGCTGTTGCGGTATTAGCATGTAACCCAATACGCTTCTCCTTAGCTGCGCGGTCGGCCGCGCGGAGCTTCTCAGAACCGCCACAAGGCGCCAACATTCCCGAGTGCCATTCAACGAAATGAGCCAGCCCGGCCCCAAGAAGGAACTCAACGATGTTCCCTACAGGGTGCAGAACTGGAAAGCAAGGACTGGATAAACACAAACAGCAGAAACCCCACGAATCAAGTAGAACAACCGACCTAGGCCGATAAATATGCTTGCAGGCGGCGGTATGCTGTTACCATTGGTCTGGAACGGCGTGGCGGTCACGGCAGGTAGTGAAAGAAGCTGAACTTTGACTGTGCGTTGAAGTAGACGCGATTCGGTAAAGTATTTCGCCTAGATGGTTTGGATGGGAGAATTAACGCGCCGGTGGCATTCGTTAGAGATCCCTACCGACTCACTTCGTCTCCCGAAGGCTCAGATGTTTCTCCTTGTTTTGATGCCGCACGTGGACTGCGTGCCCCTGCAAGAGTAATGTTGACAAATTGGTGTTCACCGTCAGGCATGAACAGGCGGACCCGGAGGGTAGTTCCGTCCCGGACAGATTCAACAATGGCTAGTTGGAACGAAAACGTTTAGTTGGGCTGTAGACACGAAAGCCAGGTTTGCGTACCATCCAATTGTTTCCCCTTCCATTCATTAATGAATCCTTGCGAATCCAAGGGCATGTTGTGTATGACTCGTCGCGCCTAAAATAAAAAAAAAGAAATGACGCACACGAGGCCAAGTGAAAGGTAGACGTACTTACTTTGGGCCCGTGAGGATTCCATAGACCACGACTAGCAGATTTTGCTTCTGATTCGAGGCCTTTCCGACGAAGATCATCGTCAGTCGGTTCGCGCTTCAAGTCCTTCACTTTAGCCCAGCCATGCAATAACAGCTCATTGGTGATGTCAACGCCGTTGACCTCGCCGTTACCAATATCACGGGGTATGTCTCCCTCACCAGGAGGAAGTTGATGCGAAGATGCGAATGTAATTTCCTTGCCAACTGTGAGGGCGCGCAGAAAGTCGCGTGCTTCATATGCCCACGGCTAGCAAGATGCTAGTCATTAACCAAGCACTGGCAGCAGGTGTTGTGGAGACTTACTTCATCTTCTCTCGACGCATTTCCCGGCTTGGGTGAGGACACGTCTGCGAGATATAGGATCCTGGGGGGCTGGTGAGACTTGTAAACAATGTGATCCTGAGGAGCTCACCTTTCCTTGGGCGGCTGTCCTTGTGGCCCCGGGCGGCCTCGAAGCACGAGAGAATCTCCAGAAATGACACCTAAGAGACGAAGGGGACAGGTTGAGATGTATCCGAGGAGGTGGTCCACGTGTATACGGACTTTTTACGATCTTTCTCGAGAGAAGAACGGTTGAGATCAGATGCCAATAACACACATACTTTGCAATAGAAAGACTCACAGCTTTCATGGACATTTTGTCTGGTTGATGGGGGAGTCAGGAATATTTCAATATTTCAGTTTGTGCACGCGAACACAAAAACGGGCGGCCCGGTCCATCCAGAGGACGTGAAGTGTACCCCGACATCCAAGATGCCTTTCTACCAGGTCCTATGCATCGCCGCACACAACCCTGAATACGTACGTGATGAATTTTTTATCCATTCCTTGCCTTTTCATCTTGGCCGTCACAGCGACAAATCAAAGGCCTTGTCCGCCTAGCGGCCACCCACATACTCAACAACGGCGGCGTCGTTCGCGGAATACAGTACTGGGGCACCGAGACGCTTCCTCAACGCATGCGATCACACGGAACCAATCGTGATCATGGAGAGTGCGTTCTGTCCTTCCTCTTCTGCGGCTTCAGAGACCCATTTTGAAGCCATTCTCTCTGTCAGCTACTGGACGATGCACTTTGACGTGTCGCCCGAAAAGCAGAAAAGCCTAAGTAAGCTTCTGCGCAAGGACCCGCGCGTTATCCGCGCGACGGTGTTAAAGATGGGCGAGCGCATCGAAGATGTTGCGTGGAAAAGCCCAAAGACTATCATATCTGCTCGAGATGAATCAAAAGCCCCTTGATTTATGGGCTGGACGGCGAGATGTCCACACGTATATGCTTGGTAGTTTTCTATTAGACTGCGTCCGGTCGGTACACACTCAATTCCAGGAGGAGCACTCCAACACACGACCAAGATATTCTTTATGCATCTTGTTCCTCTTCTCAACCCATTCAAGCACACCGTACAAGTCCTTGACTACCTGCGGGCTCTTCATGGTCCTGGAATCTATCCCTGTACCTTTCCGCCCCTCTTCACCATCCGCTTCTCTTTGCAGCAGTAATGCGTTAAGTCCTGCGTTGTCAGCTCCAAGGTAATCCCTGTGCTAGCGTGTCACAAAGCATGAAAGCAAAACATAGACGGTAGGCAGCTTACTCTCGCAAATCATCCCCAACATGTAAGGTCTCATGCTGAGTGGCGCGCCCGCGTACGCACGCAGCGAGAAAAATGGATCTCGACGGCTTTTCTACGCGTTCTACTTCACTTATAATCATGGGGGAAAGGTATTCAGATACCCCAAGGTCGTGGAGGACATTCGCTGCACGGACTTTGAGTATATAGTCATATTACACGGCGCAACAGCGCACCTATTCGTGCATCCGAATTTGTGATAAGACCAGTCCGCATGCCCATCTTACGAAGTGCACGGACTATAAAGCGTATCAACTCTTTCGACCGCACGGAAAGGCCACGCAACGCAAATATAGAGAGGACGCACGCGTCACAAGAGTGTCGTCGAAGAGACTGTATCCCTCACGAGAGCTAAATCGCTTCATGAGGCTCGGCACGATGGTACTAAGATGTTTCTCAACGGCCTGTGGGTCCGCCCTGCCCAACTGCCGTCCGGGAGATAACTTCACACCACCACTTCTCCACACCTGCACGGTATGACGGCCTCTCGGCCTGCAGCTGCCGAAGTGCTAAAAACGCACCGGGTTTCCTGAGTCTCGCGCAAAAGCTATGTAGAAATTTGTAGAGAGAAGGGGCACACCAAGTTTGAATGAGCGAGAGATTGCGTCTGGAGGGAGTGTACCGAGATAGGGACTGAATACTTCTGCGTATTGGACGTGGATTGGTTTGCGTGGTGTGATGAGGGTGTTTAGTGCATCGAAGGTAACGAAACGTATCATTTGGACTTGCAGGGATTTACAGTAATGCAGACGGGAGCATCTGGTGACGCGGTGACGCGCGCACGCGCACGAGAGACCCACACTTCTCTTTCCCTCTCTCGCTCTCGACACATCCGTGATCTCGGGTGCCGACAAAATCTGCGTACAGGGCCCATGGGGAATCCTGAACTCAATGATAGCGACAGGTTCAAAGCGGTAGTTTCCCAAGAGGAGGCACGACTCGGTCAACTACATTCAACGCCAGAGGACACCCCCTCCTGTATGACCGTCTTTGACGATTTCCTCTCATGCAACGGTATATCCCTTTCTCTCACTCTCATACTGTTCACAAGAGTTTCTGACGCTCGCAATTGAATAATTATAATTAGTTCTAGGTACTCAACTCAAGTCGATATACCGCTTTGGCGAGATGGCACACTGCTCGGCGAAATGGAACGAGTTTAAATTCTGCATGAGCATCAAGGGTCTACACCCGGAACAAAGACGCGATGCGTGGATACGACACCGGGCAGAGTGGTGGGCGAGACGGAGACTAGGGTTGAGCAGTGAGAATGTGTGGGAGATGAGAACGTACGTGGACTCATGCTTTTCGATCACTCACAACTCATTCTCACCAAATACTGGCATATATATACTTACAGAGAACCGTTAAGGGACTACCCACCACCTTTATCCCCACAAGACGTCATGGACGCGCTTGTAGAGTAAAATTTAATTTTTTGGATCATTTTGCTGTTTTGTCCAGTGAACCGCCCACGTTGCTATTGGTCCCCCCCCCTGTCTTCGAGCCGCTGCGAATACAATTACTCGAATCGAGGCAGTGCGATTGACATCCAGGATGCAACGCCGCACTGCTACTGCAAATATGAAGCCGATTGGATTACAGCTTTATTATTTGGCAACTGAGACTTTATGGTGTTCACAGCTGCAGGTTCATTCACCACGTGGTGAAGACGACGCGCTTTGTTTGCGTGCATATGCAATACAGTACATGCGGTTTGTGGGTGGCTCGAATACACGAGTGCGTCCGTGGATCGAATCGATAGGGGAGAGGGGTTTTTGTGAACGAGGTGAGTAAGTAGAGTGTCCAGAATCTAGGGCGGTCCAGACGAGGGTACAATAACCTTACAGGGATCTGAAGGCAAACATCAGTGGCTATCGAACGACGAGACGAAAGTCCGGCGAGGATACTTAACCGTGGGTAACATGCGACTGTCTTCAAGGACATTTCGTCGTGTTTTCAGCAGCCGAGGCATCTGAACAACAAGAAAGTAGAAATTGTGAGTCGCAGATACTTTTCTATGTTTATGTTTCGTGAGAATTTTTTTAACTGTAGTCTGGTTCTCTCAGGGACACGTCCTCATGCGCTGGGAGTCATGGACGATTGGTATCGAGAATGCAACGAGACGCTCTCGCATGGGATCACGTATAGTGAGTGAGCTATCGCTTCGTGAAGTGCATGAATAATATTGCGAAAGGATAAGTACGGTAGTATTCACGATACTATTTGGCATTATCGATGATCGATGTAAAAGCTCTGCGGTCAAGTAGTCCTGGAACCCAGTCACGTGAGACTTGGTTACGTGAGTAAACAATTAACGCAGATAAGATATACACAGTCGGCGTTACAAATACACATTAGAGGCGTCTTGAGCGCGCCTTTTGGCTCTCTACTCTACGGCCATCTGATCTAAGAGCATGCCCTTCTTCTCTCAGAAGAAGCGCCATTCTAGTCCTGCCCCTGCCAATGAACTCCCCTCACAATCTACCAAACAGCCGCTGCTTGTCTGCACATGGTCTGCACATGTTCCTCAATCCGGACAATCGCCGTTACCATTTCCCCGATCTTCTTATACGCTGAGTGCGACTGCGACCACCGCCGGCGAGTTATTCCTCTTTGGAGGTTATATAGGTTATATACACCGCAGTGCAAGCAACGACCTATATGTGTTCTCAACACGGGATTTCTCTACAACTCTCTTGCAAACCAGCGGAAAGGCTCCCACCCCACGTGCTGCACATGGTGCCGCGCTCATCGACACTACCACCCTTTTGGTTTGTGGCGGTAGAACGAGTTTTTATGACAACAATGCGCTAAACCATGATTCAGTTTATCTTCTCAACCTCGGCACGTCGGATCTTTCAACGTCAAGTCCGACACCAGCTGATCTCGGTTTTGCGCTCCAGTATCACGAAAGTGGACCCACATCGCGGTCGATGGTCCCGGACCGGGCTGTCGCTTTAACCCAACCACAACCGTGGTCGGTTCCAAGCTCTTCGTCTTTGGTGGTGAGTCTGAGATCGGCGAGAATACCAATGATATGTGGACACTCGATTTGAACTCTCGTACGTTCGCTTATTGCTGCTCCGAGCCATTTTGACTCGATATTCTCGCAGTAAAATCGCGACCTCTTTGGAGGTTATATGAACCCACATCCGGAAACGAGAAGCCCCTTCCAAGGCTTGCTCACGTTTCGGTAACGACCGAAGGCCGTATCATTATGTCTGTGCCCCTCACATTCGCTCTCTACTATCATTATAATTTTTGGTAGATTCGGTGGTAAAGGCGACCAACATCGCTATAACGACACTTGGTCGTTTGACATTCTGACCCGAAAATGGACTGAGCTACGATGCACAGGGTCCATTCCGCCTCCCCGTTCAAGTCCTGCTGCTGTCCTCGTCGATGATGTTGTGTATGTCTTTGGTGGGTTCACGGGGAATACCTCTTTTGATGATTTGTATGCCCTTCAATTGTCGAGTGAGTGACTTTAGCGTGTTGAACCGCTACCTTATTCACATGCGAAATGCAGCGCAGCGATGGTTCAAATTTGACAACGTGGGGCCAAGTCCAGGTAGAAGGTCGCTTCATGCCATGGCTTCTGACGGGACACGTGTCTTTGTGCTCGGAGGATATCCAAAAGGCTCACAGTCGGATAATATTTCCCTTATTCACGTTTTTGACACGAGTGTGTAATTTCGATCTGTCGTTTCATCTGGACAGCCTCCAAGCTGAGAACACAGGGCACATCAAGTTTCCGGAACCCGAGCGTAACTCTGTCAATCCTAATGAGATGGCCACCCAACATGCGTGGAAGTCGTCTACAGGCCTCCTGACCCAGGAGCAACCACACCCGCACCCGAAATCAGAGACCCACGGTACATCCGGTCCGCAAAACGCTACCCCCGTGTTGTCGGGCCGCCCCGCACCAGGCTCCATGCAGATTACTCACGAGCGAAACACCGGACCGAGTGGTCGATCATCGGAACTCACGGGTGTGGATAGTAAGTCAAGACGTGTCCCGGAAGACAATGTCAGCGGAGGTTCAACGGAGTACCATGGGAAGTTCGCGGCACCTCATTCTTCATCTGAAGGAGAAGTTACAAGGTTGGAGCTCGAACGGCGGCTGTCGGTGTTGCTTGCTGCCCAAACTGAGTGGGGCCAGCGCACCGCACGGCTGACGAACGAGCTCGCGCACAAGAGTGCCTTACTTGAACAGGCCGAGGCGAAGGCCGCGGAGGCTACGGATCGACTACTCATGCAGACATCACTGGTAGAGCAGAGGGATGCAGAACTTGTCGAGTTGGTAGTATCTCGCGACCAGCAGACTGGACAATATGAAAGGGAACTTACCAACGTACGTGCGAAGCTCGAGGCGAAGGAATCCGAATTGGAGGCAGTCCGATCACGGCTCACGGACGTGGAGAAGGCTTTGACCAAGAGCAAAGCAGAGGCAGACACCTTACGTGCCCAAACTGCTTCAGGATCCGTGAATAGGGAGGAGGACCAAGTGACTCGTAGGCTTGTGGAACGCCTGCGAGCTGTCGAAGCCGAAATGGCGTCAAAGTGGTGGAACGAGAAACGCATGGAAGAGATGGAGTGTCGCAACGAGGGATGAAGTAGGTGTTTAAATTTGAATATGACCCTACGACACCTAGTTATCTCCTTCAAAAGAGGTGGCCTACTTTTCTGACACTCATCCTACATTCCTTTTTCCGTGCTCCAGATAACGCACTCGTGTACAGTATATCGTTATACCAGATTTTTAATGGGACCAACAGTGTTTACTGCATCCTGCGCTTATTTGGTCGGCAGCATATGGTTTCCAAAAATGAGAGCAGAATAAGAATGTTACAGTAACTCCGGATCCTATGTGAATCACAATTTCTTCGAAATGATCTCGCCCTGGAACAGCACCCGGTATATATTGCATGACGGGCATCGGTCTAGATGTTTATGGCATTGGCGGGATAATTTATGAAGTGCTGGATGATGTCTGCAGACTCTGCACTCACTTCTTTTCCAGTAAGCATTCGATCGGGGTGTGCAAGGACATCTGAATAACGTGGAAACTTGTCAGGGAGAAGGTCCCCACCTTTCATGGATAGAGAATAGAATGATGCGTGAACATTGGGATATTATGGCGTCATCCCTATCAAATGGAGCGCTCGTAACCGTGCAACTAGGGTCATCCCGGCGAAGGACCTAAACAACATTTCAGTGGGATAGTTAGCAGTAACTTACTGTAGACCGGCGATACATACAAGTTCCTCCAAAGCTGCTTGATTGCGAACAATAGTCGCCGAATACACTTCAAAGGTCTTCAATCCAGTAACAAATTAATATCCTCTGTGCCAATAGGATCGGGGAGGGAGAGCCGCTTTCTTGGGGGCAGGGTTTCTAACTAGAAAAGCAGAAATTCATTTAAAATCGGATTGGAACGCTCAAAGGAGACGTCTTGATTGTTCCAATCCGAGTTAGGGTCGTTGAACGCTCCAGTCGAGCAGACGTTCAAGGAGGACTTCATTGGAATGGCTCATACTGAGCAAGTTGTTCGGAAAGCCCTAGCGTCACTGTATATTTTTCGGCGGGAACCTGACCAGTTCCGCGTTCTCACGCGCTCAACGCAAACACAGACAACAACCCTGACAGTTTCACATGACGAACTGTCAACATGTCAACGCTCGGCGTTACAAAAACAGATTAGAGGCATCCTGAAGGCGCCTTTTGGCTCTCTACTTTACCACCATCTAATCTAAGAACATGCCCTTCTTTAGTCGGAAGCAACATTTTAACCCTCCCCCTGCCAATGGACTCTGCACATGGTCTGCACATTCTCCTCGATCCGCTCCGTCACTGTTACCATTTCCTCGAGATGGTCATACGCTGACCGCGACTGCGACTGCCGCCGGCGAGTTATTCCTCTTTGGAGGCCACGTACCGTCACACGGCTGTGCAAGCAGCGATCTATATGTGTTCTCAACACGGGATTTCTCTACAACTCTCTTGCAAACCAGCGGAGAGGTTCCCACCCCACGTTTCGCACATGGTGGCGCGCTCATCGGCACTATACGCCTTTTGATCTGTGGTGGTCGAACGAAGTTTGGTGACGAGGATATGCTAAATCATGATTCAGTTTATCTTCTCGACCTCGGCACGTCGGATCTTTTACTGTCACGGTCAAGTGCGACACCAGCTGATCATAGCTTTGCGCTCCAGTATCGCAAGAGTGGACCCACGTTGTGGTCAATGATCCCGGGCCGGGCCGTCGCTTTAACCCAACCATAACCGTGGTCGGTTCCAAGCTCGTCGTCTTTGGTGGTGAGATTGGCGGGAAGACCATCAATGATATATGGGTATTGGATTTGAACTATCGTACGTTCGCCTATTGCTGCTTTGGGCCATTTTGACCCAATATTCCTGCAGTAAAATCGCGACCTCGTTGGGAGTCATATGAACCTACATCCGCAAACAAAAAGCCCCTTCCGAGGATCGCTCACGTTTCGGTAACCACCGAAGATCGCGTCATTATGTTTGTGCCCCTCACTTTTGCTTTCTACCCTCGTTATAATTTTTGGTAGATTCGGTGGTGTAGGCGACCAACGTTTGTATAACGACACTTGGTCGTTTGACATTTTGACACGAAAATGGACTGAGCTACAATGCACTGGGTCTATTCCGTCTTCTCGTGGCGGTCATGCTGCTGTACTCGTCGATGGTGTTATGTATGTCTTTGGTGGGTACTCGGGGAAAGCCTATTTGGATGATTTGTATGCCCTTCAGTTGTCGAGTGAGTGATTTAGCATGTTGAACCGCCACCTTGTTCACATGCACACAGCGCAGCGATGGTTCAAATATGACAACGTGGGGCCAAGTCCACATGGAAGGGTGGCTCATGCCATGGCCTCTGACGGGACACGTGTCTTTGTGCTTGGAGGATATTCAAAAGGCGCACGGGCAGATGAGATCTCCCTTATTCACGTTTTTGACACGAGTATGTGCTTTCGTTCTGTGATTTCATCTGGACAGCTTCTAAAGTTGAGAACGCAGAGGACTTCAAGTATCCCGAACCCGAGCGTAACGCTGTCAATCCTAATGAGAGGACACACCAACTTGCGCGGAAGTCATCCAGAGGTCCTCCGACCCAGAAGCAACCACAGCACCCGAAAACCTCTTCATCGAAAGCCCGCGGTGCTTCCCGTCTGCAAAACGCGACCCCCGCTGTACTGGGCCACCGTGCCTCCCTGCAGATTACTCAAGAGCGAAACGCCGATCCGAATGGTCGACGATTGGAACTCACGGGTGTGAATAGCAAGCCAAGACGTGTCCCGGAAGACAATGTCAGCGAATGTTCAACCGAGTAACATGCGAAGACCGCGGTACTTCATTCTTCTTCTGAAGGGGAAGTTGCAAGGTTGGAGCTCGAACGGCAGCGGTCGTTATCGCTTGCTGCACAAACTGAGTGGGACCAGTGCATCGCACAGCTGACTGACGAGCCCGCACGGAACATTGCTCTACTTGAACAGGCCGAGGCGAATGCCGCGGAGGCGGCAAGGCGTGCGGGGCCGGAGCCACGCGAACATGCGGATAACCGACGGCTCATGCGGACATCACTGGTGAAGCAGAGAGATATAGAACTTGTAGACATGCAAATGAGGCTTAGGGACATGCAAGCGAAGCTTGACACGCTTGACGATTTGCTACTATCTCGCGACCAGCAGATTGGGCAATATGAAAAGGAACTTGCAAACATGCGTGTCAAGCTCGAGGCGAATGAGTGCGAATTGGAGGCGGTCCGATTACGACTCACAGACGCGGAGAAGGCTTTGACCAAGAGCAGAGCAGAGGCAGACACATTACGCTCGCAGACAGCTTCAGAATCCGTGAATAAGGATGAGGACCAAGTGACTCGTAGGCTTGTGGAACGCCTGCGAGCTATCGAAGCCGAAATGGCGTCAAAGAGGTGGAACGAGAAAAGCATAGAAGAGATGGAGTGTCGCAACGAGGGATGATGAAGTGGGGTTTTAACTGGACTACAGTACGATAAATTATCTCTATGACCAGCTTTTCTGACAGTCATCCTAGATTCCTTTTCTCGTACTCCAGATAACTTACTCGCGTAGTATAACGTTTCTGCAGCGGAGCCGCCCCCCGCTGTTGTCTACATATGACCGCCACTTAACATATACTTTCTCGCTACATATGGCCAGCTCACGCTGGCTTCTTTTTCCTGAAGTAAAACGCCCAAGCAAAACGCATAGTATCTGCCAATGCCCTCTCCGATTTTCACAGGAAAATACTTGGGTCTTGACTTCAAGATTACCGATGACGGATCTTGTTTGAAGGTAGTAGATGGATACATTGAAGTACACCACTTCGAATGGAATGAGTGAATAGTAGGCGGGGTCGCTTTCTTGGTTTATCGAGCAAGTTAACCCTGAGATCGATCCGCCAGAGTTTGCGGGAACTGCCGTCATATGACCAATTTGCCATTCTGGGTTCTCACTGCACGCAGATGACACAGCCTGGACAGCTTCACGTCAACTGTCCACGACTTCTACTCTACCACCATCTGGTCTAAGAACATGCTCTTCTTCTCTCGGACGACGCACCATTCTAGTCCTCCCCCTGTCAATGAACTCTGCACATGGTCTGTATATGTTCTTCAATCCGGATCATCGCCATCACCGCTTCCTCGAAGTCGTCATACTCTGACCGCGACTGCGACTCCCGCCGGCGAGTTATTCCTCTTTGGAGGTTATGTAAACGGCCATCCAAGCAACGATCTATATGTGTTCTCTACACGGGATTTCTCTACAACTCTCTTGCAAGCCCGTGGAGAAATTCCCAGCCCACGTGGCGCACATAGTTCCGCGCTCATCGGCAAAACCCTTTTGATTTATGGCGGTAGAGCGGATTTTCGTGGTAACCAGGATGTGCCAAATCATGATTCACTTTATCTTTTCGACCTCGGCACGTAGGATCTTTTAATGTCAAGTCCGACACCAGGCTGATCATAGATTTGCGCTCCAGAATCGCAAGAGTGGACCCGTGTCGTCAATGGTCCCGGATCGGGCGGTCATTGCTACCACACCACAACCGTGGTCGGTTCAAAGCTCTTCGTTTTCGGTGGTCAGATTGGTGAGAGGATCCTCAATGATATGTGGATACTCGATTTGAACTCTCGTACGTTTGCCTATTGCTGCTTTGAGCCATTTTGACCCGATATTTCCGCAGTACAATCGCGACCTCATTGGGAACCATGTGAACCCACACCCGGCGGAAACGAGAAGCCCGTCCGAGAAGTGCTCACGTTTCAATAACGACAGAAGACCGTATCATTATGTTTGTTCCCCTTACATTGCTCTCTACCCTCGTTATAACTCTTTGAAGATTCGGTGGTAAAGGCGACCAACATCGCTATAATGACACTTGGTCGTTTGACATTTTGACACGAAGATGGACTGAGCTACAATGCACAGGGTCCATCCCGTCTCCCCGTTCAAGTCATGCTGCTGTCCTCGTCGATGGTGTCATGTATGTTTTTGGTGGGTTCACGGGCCAATTTTATTTGGATGATTTGTATGCCCTTCAGTTGTCGAGTGAGTGATTTAGCGTGTTGAGCCGCTACTTTGTTCACATGTGAAATGCAGCGCAGCGATGGTTCAGATTTGACAACGTGGGACCAAGTCCACGTAGAAGTTCGGCTCATGCCATGGCTTCTGACGGGACACGTGTCTTTGTGCTTGGAGGATATTCAAAAGGCGGTCGGTCGGATGAGATCTCCCTTATTCACGTCTTTGACACAAGTGTGTACCTTCGTTCTGTCTTTTCATCTGGACAGCCTCCAAGTTTGAGAACACAGAGCACATCAAATTCCCGGATTCCGAGCCTAACGTTGTCAATCCATCGCTTGCTTCGCAAACTGAGCGGGACCAGCGCATCGCACAGTTGACTGACGAGCTCGTACTGAAGAGGACTATACTTGAACAGGCAAAGGCGAATGCGGCGGAAGCAGCGGATCGACTACTCACGCAGATATCACAGATAGAGCAGAAGAATACAGAACTTGTGGATATGCAAGCAAAGCTTGACGAGTTGGTAATATCTCGCGACCAACAGGTTCGGCAATATGAAAAGGAACTTACAAATGTGCATGCCAAGCTCGAGGCGGAGGAGTCCGAACTGGAGGCAGTTAGTTCACGACTCACGGAAGCGGAGAGGGGTTTGACCAAGAGCAAAGCAGAAGCAGACACATTATGCGCCCAGACTGCTTCAGGTTTCGCGAATACAAATGATGATCAAGTGGCGCCAAATTGGTGGAACGAGAAAGGCATAGAAGACTAGGAGATGGAGCGTTGCAATGAGGGGATGATGGAGTAGGTGTTTTTATTGGACTACGACCCTACAACATCTAATTATCTCTCTCAAAAGTGATGACCAGCTTTTCTGACAGTCACAGATAACTCCGAGTCACTGGCTCGCATATAATGTTATACCTGATTTTTTAATGGGATTTTCACTGAATTTGGTTCGGAGCAAAGTAGGTTCCCAAACTTGAGAGTATTATAAGAATGCTGGCTCGTGACTGTCCCGGCCCGCCTCATCACTGTCACAGTCCTTGTCGTTCTTGTGTGGTTCCTTTTCATTCAATACGTTCTTACTGTTAATCTATACTCTGCATATGACCCAAAGCACGGCGCTTACTTATACGTACAATAGGAGAGAAGGAATGTATTTCCACAAGCTTCCTTTCCCCCCTGACGCCCATCATGGTCTCTCTCCCCCAGGGATCTACATCCCAGATCACATAGAATAATACAGGCCAACTACTTTTGTATATATGTATGGCCATAGAATGCCTTCATGTGTTCAAGTAGCAACTCTAATGGTGAGATCTTAAGGTCGCTACCGGCGCCTTACCTTTGGGCAGATGCAAAGGATGTATGTGTAGCCTTGCAAAGTGGGCCGTCACGTATCGATGGTGTGTGCACTCGCGGCTGCTAGTGACGGGATCAAAATGACTGATTCATTGCTGCTTCTGTTAAGCCCCTCCAAGGTGTTCACTATGCGCGGAAAATATAGTCAGACATCTCTGCGTGTTTCTACAGATGGCATAGAGACGCCTCAGTCGACGAACTTGGAGGTTGAGACGAATATGACATTGCCAGTTGTCGTGAAGGGGATCCGTGTCTCCCACTACCGTAGTAGTACGGTAGTACTCACATGCAACGCATACACGTATCCATCTAATAGATCTCGGATCTCCAAGTAGTCATGCCCGTACCAATTCCTAGCGCAAATCTAAGTTCGTTCGTCAGCACGGGACCGGGTGCCCCAGTTATGAATACTGTGGATCCACTGACGCCCGTATCGAGTCACCCTTGGCCTAGATACGCCAGTGGTCTGGTGGCGCAAGAAAACGCGAGCGAGAAACCAGCCCCAGTCAGGTGCATCAATCACCATTCGGTTCTCCCACGGCACGGAATATTGCCCACCTTGCACAGAAACACACTGACCGACCATGGGACGGAAGTCCAGGCGGAACAACCCCATCCCTTTTCCCGATGGTGATGGATAAATACATGTCGGATTCGCCTCCAGCAGCCTATCGCTCACAGAGATCCAACAACAAAGGGAACAAACCCATTCAAAGGCTTTATTTGATCGCTCGGGATATGAAACGGACCAACCCTCGCCGCCCGTAGTACGCGTGCGTCGCGGGTCGTCGAGTGGGTCGAACACCGCTCAGGGTTCAACTTCTTCCGATCGTAAGACGAGCTCGCTGCTTCAACCACCTCCCACTCCTATGGAAGGCTCAGCGCATGCACGATAAAGTGGTTTCGTTCGTTGGAGGATACCCTGGACTAGAACGAGTTTTCTTGAGACCGCGCGCACGTAGGAAGCCTGAGCAATGTGGTATTACTTAGGAGATACTAATTTGCTCAGGGAGGAAACCTGGGTCGGATCGCGACTGCCGAAGCATATGAACAACAAGAAAGTGGAAATTGTGAGTTGCCGATGCTTTTCTGTGTTTACGCTTCGTAAGAATCTTTTTGAGTGTAATAATGACCGGTTCTCTCAGGGACACGTCCTCTATGCGCTGGGAGTTACGGAAAACTGGTATCGGGAGTGTAACGAGACGTTCTCGCTTGTGGTCGCGCATGGCGAGCGAGGGGAGAGATGGGAGACGTATCGCGATCGCGTCATCCGAGTTAGGGTACGGAAAGTACAGGAGGGCCCCGGCGGATGTCGGCTTTGACAGTTTGATGGTAGATCTGTTAGTGTTATGGTCGTTGTCGAGGAGGAGAAAGGGACCGTCTCGGTGTTTACTCGCTTGAGGGTGATGTCTCAGGGATGGACATGACGGGATGTAGTCGGCTAGATGGGAAGGATGGTAGGATAAAGATAGGCCACAGTGAAAGAGCACGACCACGGGTGATATAGGTGCGGGTGCACATGAGCGGGTGTGTCGTTGTCTGAAGCCGAAGCCGAAGCTCGAGCAGTCGTCAGGCAGGGCATGAGTACGCGTGAGTAGTTGAATTTCCCTTTCCGGAATTGCCAAAGTCGGGATTCTCGTTCGGATAAGGAAAGAGAGGAGAATGGGCATCGTTGGGTTGGATTTTGAAGGCGTTGGGCGACTCAAGGAGAGTGGATGATGGGAGAGGCATTGGCATTGACAGGTAGAATCCAGTAGTCGCTGTCCCATGCATATCTCATGCATATACAGTACAGTACGGGTTTCTCCCGGGCTCACGTGTTCAGCAAATTGGTTCGAAATTGGTCCTTGGTCCAAAACAGGAAAACCCTGGGATGCCATCTACATTCACCGTGACACTGCTCAACACAAACACAGATAACAAGATAACAGTCTTGATATGACGAACTCACGGCGTTTCAAATACAAATTAGACGCATCTTGAGCGCGCCTTTTGGCTCTCTACTTTACCACCATCTCATCTACTAGTAAAAGCATGTCCCTCTCCTCTCGGAACGAGCTCCCTTTTAATCCTCCCCTTGCCAATGGACTCGCCTCACAATCTACCCAAAAGCCGCAGCTTGTCAGTACATGGTCTGCACATGCTCCTCAATCCGGACCGTCGCCATTACCATTTCCTCGAAGTGGTCATACTCTGACTGCGACTGCCGCCGGCAAGTTATTCCTCTTCGGAGGTTGGGTACACGGCCGTGCAAGCGGGGATCTATATGTGTTCTCAACACGGGATTTCTCCACAACTCTCTTGAAAACCAGTGGAGATGTTCCCGGCCCACGTTACGCACATGGTGCCGTGCTCACCAAGACTGCGCTTTTGGTTTGTGGCGGGACAACGAATTTTGGTGACCAGAATGTCCTAAATCATGATTCACTTTATCTTCTCAGCCTTGGCACGTCGGGTCCTTTAATGTCATCATTATGTCAAGTCCGGAAGCCAGCTAATATAGTTTAATGCTCTAGGATCGCGAGAGTGGACTCGCGTTGTGGTCAATGGTCTGGACCCAATGGTCGTCACTACCATACCACAACCGTGGTCGGTTCCAAACTCTTCGTCTTCGGTGGTCAGACCAGCAAGAATGTTTTCAATGATATGTGGACACTCGATTTGAGCTGTCGTACGTCTGCCTTTCGCTGGCTCCGAGACATTTTGACCCGATATTCCAACAGTAAAATCGCAACCTATTTGGGAGTCATATGAACCCACACCCGGAAAGAGAAGCCCCTTCCGAGGACTGGTCACGTTTCGGTAACCACCGAAGACCGTATCATCATGTTGTTGCCCTCACACTCGCTTCTACCTCGTTATAATTTTTTGTAGATTTGGTGGTAATGGCGACCGACATTGCTATAATGACATTTGGTCGTTTGACATTTCGACACGATGGACAGAGATACAATGTACTGGGTCCATTCCGTCTCCCGCGGCCTGCCAGGCTGCTGTCCTTGTCGATGATGTTATGTATGTCTTTGGTGGGTTTTCCATGGACGAAGGCAATCTGGGTGATTGTATGCCCTTCAGTTGTCGAGTGAGTGATTTACCATATTGAGTCGTTACCTTGTTCACATGCGAAATGCAGCGCAGCGATGGTTCAAATTTGACAACGTGGGGCCAAGTCCCCTTAGAAGGTCGTATCATACCATGGCTTCTTGACGGGACACGTGTCTTTGTGCTTGGAGGATATTCAAAAGGCGCACGGGGGGATGAGATTTCCCTTATTCACGTTTTTGACACAAGTATGTATATTCGTTTTGTCAATTTAACTGGACAGCCTTCCAAGTTGACAACACAGAGGACATCAAGTACCCGGAACCCGAGCCTAACTCTGTTAATCCTAATGAGAAGACCACCCACTTGCGCGGAAGTCATCCAGAGGTCCCCGGACCGGGAGCAACCACAGCACCCGAAATCCTCCTCATCGGAGGCCCACGGTGCTTCCCGTCTGCAAAACGCTACCCCGCTGCACTGGGCCGCCTTTCCTTCCTGCAGATTACTCACGAGCGAAACCCCGGTCCGGATGGTCGACCATTGCGACTCATGGGTATGAATAGTAAGCCAGGACGTGTCCCGGAAGACGATGTCAGCGAATGTTCAACCGAGTACCATGCGAAGTTCGCGGCACCTCATTCTCCTTCACGTTCTGCAGGAGTAGTTACAAGGTTGGAGCTCGAACGGCAGCTGTCGGTAT
This sequence comes from Russula griseocarnosa, assembly GCA_022884055.1. Classification (NCBI taxonomy): domain Eukaryota; kingdom Fungi; phylum Basidiomycota; class Agaricomycetes; order Russulales; family Russulaceae; genus Russula; species Russula griseocarnosa. The sequence continues at coordinate 99,473 of JAGKRU010000107.1, forward strand.
CGCTTGCTGAGCGGACCACCGTATTGCACAGCTGACTGACGAGCTCGCACTGAGGAGTGCTCTACTTGAAAAGGCCAAGGCGACTACCGTGGAGGCAGCAGGGCGTGCGGAGCAAGAGCTACGCGAACATGCGGATGACGACAACTCATGCGGACATTACTGGTGAAGCTCGGGACGTAGACTTGTGGACAGCAAGCAAGGCTTAGGGACATGCAAGCAAAGCTTGACGAATTGCTACATATCTCGCGACCAGCAGATTGGGCAATATGAAAAGGAACTTACAAGCGTGCGTGCCAAGCTGGAGGCGAAGGAGTCCGAACTGGAGGCAATCCGCTTACGACTCACGGACGCGGAGAAGGCTTTGACCAAGAGCAAAGCAGAGGCAGACACATTACGCGCCCAGACTGCTACAGGTTCCGTGAATAGGGATGAGGATCAAGTGACTCGTAGGCTTGTGGACCGCCTGCGAGCTATCGAAGCCGAAATTGCGTCAAGAGATGGAACGAAAAAACATAGAAGAGATGGAGTGTGCAACGAGGATGATGAGGCAGGTGTTTTAGACTACGATCCTACGATATCTAATGATTTCTAGATCTCTCAAAATAGACGACCAGCTTTTCTGACAGTCATCCTACATTCCTTTTCCCGGGCCGTACCCAGATAACTCACTCGCGTATAATGTTACGCCAGATTTAATGGGACCGAACAGCTTTTTCCTGCATTCCGGGCTTATTTAGTCCGGAGCATAGTACTAGGTTCCCAAACATGAGAGCAGAATGAAATGTTAGCTCCGGTGTCGCAAGCAATAAAGCTGGGTTGTGTTCCGAGGGATGCTGTTACAACCTCAGAGTGCAGTGTAAGCACAAGAACTGTATATTAGGATTATGTGTGTGGCGCGCTCAGCATGCAGGATAAACACAAGAACTGAGGGAGCCTGGAACAACGTGGGCTGTAAATAATTGTACGACGTGGGCCTAATGCCCGAAACCATGGTACGAACTAAGGAATATTACATATATACTGTCAAGAAGGTATCCCCAGTGGGGATGAAGGTGGACACTCTGCCGTACTCATACGCGCATGCTGGGTATGTCCGGCGCTCCGACGCTTTGTTCCATGCTCAATTCCGACATCCGGATCCTATGTGAACGGAGGATTTCTTCGAAATGATCTCGTCCAGTACAGTACCAGTACGCTTACCATCCGAGGATGGCAATTGTCCAAGCGCTGATGCACAGCGTCGGAGTTTGCAGATCTGCGGCTGGATAGAGGCGGTGTCTCGTCGATCTCGTCGACGTTCACAGCATCCATCTAGACTGCCACCTAGCAGTGGTTTGTCGTAGCACATACTCAGCTCTCCTTCTGTAATATACACCCTCCTCCACACCCTTCCGCCATACACCAGTCACGGATTTCCCGCAATCAAACTGAGCCCACAAGGCCACAAATAGTGCCATCCGCACTTCAGTGTAACCAGTGGCAGTGACCACCACGCTGTGCCACCACCAGTTCACGGATCAGATCGCCGTCACAGATGCTACTGTCTAGAAAAATAACTATGACCTATGCACACCGGCATCTTGTTACGCCGCGGACGTTATACAGTATGTTACGATGTGGATTATACTAGTACACACAATGTTATACTCGGTGTTGTTGTGAGAACGTGGTGAGGTTATATCATCGCTGGGGCCATTGCGTCATTTGTCAGGCTCCAGCTGTAATAATATTTCGGCGGAACTCCCCGTCATATGATGCTTCTCACGATGTACTGCCGACGTTCAAGTTACAAGTACACACTGGTATTAGAGCGCCTTGAAGTAGCCTTTTGGCTCTCCACTTTACACCACCATCTGATCTAAAGAACATGCTCTTCTCTCGAAAGAAGCAACCATTCTAGTCCTCCCGCTGTCAATAAACTCTGCAAAATGTCTGCACATTGCCCAATCCGGATCATCGCACACACGCTTCCTCGAAGTCGTCATACTCTGACCGCGACTGTGACTGCTGCGGGCGAGTTATTCCTCTTTGGAGGTTATGTAAATGGCCTGCAAGCATGATCTATATGTGTTCTCACACGGATTTCTCTACAACTCTCTTGCAAGCCCGTGGAGAAATTCCCAGCCCACGCGCCGCACATGTTCCGCGCTCATCGGCAAACCCTTTTGATTTATGGTGGTATATCGAATTTTGGTCATGGGACCAAGGTTGTGCCAAATCATGATTCACTTTATCTTTTCAACCTCGGCACGTAGGACTTTTAATGTCAAGTCCGACACCAGGCTGACCATAGATTTGTGCTCCAGATCGCAAAAGTGGACCCGTGTCGCCAATGGTCCGGATGGGCGGTCATTGCTACCACACCACAACCGTGGTCGGTTCAAAGCTCTTCGTTCGGTGGTCAGATTGGTGAGAGGATCCATCAATGATATGTGGATACTCGATTTGAACTCTCGTACGTTTGCCTATTGCTGCTCCGAGCAATTTTGACCGATATTTCCGCAGTAAATTCTCGACTCTTTGGGCATGTGACCCCACACCCGCCGGAAACAGAGAAGCCCCCTCCGAGAAGTGCTCACGTTTCGGTAACCACCAAAGACCGTATCATTATGTCTTGTCCCACATTGCTCTCTATTATATTAATAATGCTTTTGTAGATTCGGTGGTAAAGGCGACCAACATCGCTATAATGACACTTGGTCTTGACACTTTGACACGAAACATGGACTGAGCTACAATGCACGGGTCCATTCCCGTCTCCCCGTTCAAGTCATGCTGCTGTCCTCGTCGGTGAGCATGTATGTTTTTGGTGGTTCACGGGCCAAAACTATTTGATGATTGGTATGCCCTTCAGTTGTCGAGTGAGTGAGTTTAGCACTGTTGGATTGCTACTTGTCATAAGCGAATCATGCAGCGCGCGATGGTTCAATATTTGACAACGTGGGCCAAGTCCACGGAAAAGTTCGGCTCATGCCATGGCTTCTGACGGGACACGTGTTTTGTGCTTGGAGGATATTT
>JAGKRU010000108.1:0-35797 GCA_022884055.1 Russula griseocarnosa
AATGTGTCTCAGATGGGTAAAGGATTGAGCAAGTAGCATGATTTTATATGCCCAGTGATCTGTGGAAGTGCAGCCACACTATCAACTTTATATAATTATAAGTATATGAATAGTCTCATACCTAGTCAGAACCACGAAGTTTTTTGCTGGGCTTGCGCTGTCGTTGGCTTCGGATGTTTTTGATAGGGTTGCTGTCTTCCTCTTGAGTGCCAAAAGACTTTTTACTAGTAGATGGCACTAGGGAGGGGTGCAGGGATGCATTTTTTTTGTAGGCTTCTTTTGACCAGCTTTAGCCTTCTCCCCATCTGCACTATCATTCGGCTTCTTCTCCTTTGGCCTCTCATCATTAGTGTTCAGTGATGGCAACCTACTCTTCACCTCCTTGATGCCTTAATAACTTGACTGGCCCTTTTCTTACCAAGGAGAGACTCTTGAAGGAATTTTGGGGCACTTTCATCATCATCCTCCACCTCTACTGCCCTCCAACACTCCCGCAAGAGCAAACCAAGACCAAGAACAACCAAGGTACCTTCTTCGCGATCGGCAAATGTGTGCTTTTGAAGCAAATCCAGTGCCGCTGGAAACTCACGCCATCTGGCATGAATATCACTAGGAAGATACTTTTTGCTCCACTCCCAAGACACCCAAGCAGGTAAGCAGAGCTTGGCAATGTAGCAAGGAGATAATTGAGGGGGACTTATATATGAGAGTATTAGATAAATTCAGAAAGATGAAGCAAAAAAGGACTTACAGAAACTGGCAATGCTAATGCACCATTTAATAAAGTCTTGTAGAGGGTCAAAGGATAGGCTGTGTAGAAACTGTAGCTTGTCACCACTATTTGCCGCAGGACTCTGTTCCTCAGGGACAGCTGACTGTTTAAAGAGACGAGGACGCTTTGCTGGGGTGGCTCAACATCACTGGCTTGGTCATCAGACCCAACTCAAGATGTCCATTTGCTATCCTTTTTCGGCCAACTGAAGCGCCTCATACCTAGCACGGATCCCAGATCTTGCTCTTGGCCTCGATAAATATAAGAATGGGCAGATTGCCTTTGCCCGTTCAGACCAGTGGTCCCAAAGCTGGCCAATCATGGTTTTGGTTAACTTTGATGGGTCCAACATCTTAAAGTCTTTAGGAATGGTGTTTCCATCAAGATACTTTGTTGGCATTCTGCTCAGCTCTAGCCAAGGGACATGGACCTTGTCGCGCTTGGTGACTCTCACTAATGGTAATCAGAATATATATAGTTAAATAAGAAAAATAAACTTACTATATGCTTTGGTAAAAATCTCACGTACGACATCTGCCATGACTTTAGGTGAACAGGATGGCATATTGGAAGGATTGGATGGCCCAACACATCCACTGTAACCTCTAGAGCTTTCTCTTCCTCCTCATCAGACTGACTGTTCTCTTTTGGATCCTTATCTGTAATATTTTATCAGTGTTAGATTGACATAGTTATTATAAGTCATTATACTTACCTTGGTTAGACAAAAATCAATGAGAAGTTGAGCTCCCTGTGTAGCCAAGCCTTATGTCATTGGATGAAACTGTGAATGCACGGTTTTGTTTGTGATGGACATCTGACTCAAGGCTACAAGATAATTTGAATAAGATCTAAGAAGGTTAGAAATTAATGACTTACAATAGTGCTCTGACACACCAGTGGCCTTGTAGCCTTCTAGAACTACACAGTGGACCCCATAGAACGGCGTACAGCATCAATAAATTCCACTGTCCTATTCCGAAGGTTTTTCCTCCGATAGCTAAAGCAGGAATTTAGTTAAAAAGCCCTTTAAAGCAGAAAATGAGACTCACGCAAGCATTTTTTCTTCATCGGAGCACCCTCTAAGTCCCATTTTGCAGCAGCCTTTTCTGCTTCCTCCAGTTTTGCTTTGTGGAAGCTGATTAAACCACTTTCTAAGGGCAGATGTGCGGTTGCCAAGAGTTTTTTTATTGGTCTTGTCGCGACATGCTCTATCAATCTCAGCAACCTCATCCGCAAAAAGTTCTTGCACAGCACGAAAGGCATCCCAAGGCTTCCAGTATTTCCCAGCGTAAGTTGGTCTGGCAGCAGCCTCACGCTCTTCAGGGGTCAAGTCTTTTCCACCCTCCTTAAGCAGCACCAACTTTGCTTCTTCCTCCTTTCTGTCATCATCATCCAGGTAAGGAAGGAACTCTTCACGGATTGCCTATAAATTTAAATGTCAATAATTAGTAGTAGCTACACACACATTTAACTCAGTAAAATAAAATACTTACCATACAGAGATGTTCAGGAAGCTCAATGCCCTGCTCCTCATATAAGGGTGACTGAATAATGTCCTTCTCACAATCCTTAAGGATTCGTACACGGGTGACGGGGTCCCATGAGCCATTATGTACTGCTGAACATATTCGCAAGAGTTTCATCAAATGAATGCTCCAATCAGTAGACATGATGATGGAAATGTAAGATGGTTGGTTGATAATGGTGAGTTGGGAAGAAAGAGAATTTTCCGGCAAATTGCAATACTCTAGTTGATATATATAAATGGCATGAGAACCGGCAAATTGCGGTACTATAAGTGCCATATGTGTAAATGGCATGAGAACCAGCAAATTGTGATGCACATCTTTTGCCAGCATCCCTGCCAGAATAAAAGTGGGCCACTTTGGATTTGGCAGGGATGCTTTTGGAAAGCATGCTTGCCTAATGGGCTCTAAGCAGTCAGTTGACACTCTTGTTGACGCTCTCAATTACCTTGTTTCACCTGTCAAACAGCTGTTGCTAGGAAACTCTTTAGTCACTTCCGGAATACCCGAACTTTAATCACTTTCACAAAGTGTGTTTGCACTTGTTGCTTGACCCTAACTTTGGAGGCATCCTTAGGACACCTGATTCATGATTTGGCTAAGGCTGCACTGAAATGAGTCCCATTTTGTCAGTCACACCAAGAGTCCTTACAATTTCTCAACCACTGACTAAGCACCTTTCGAAATCCGACAAGTTCAACAATTTGTGCATGGTAAGTTAAGAAAAGTTGATGCGTTGTGTTTAGTTAGATTATTTGTAATAATGTACTTAAAATAAAAAATAAGTATTACATCAGAATTTTGTACACAGGGGAATGTGGATGAGCAAGGGGAACGCATCGCAAAACACGTCTTCATCAGTACCCATTACTCCTTCCCTAGTGTCATCTCCCATAATGTCAGCCCTGATCCCACTCCCTGCTCAGATGAACCCCAACCACCTGTCAACGGAAGCGACGCAAGTGCAAGCGAGCCAGACGACCGGGCCAGCAGTCAGGGACTCATTCAATGGCGACTCAGTGCCTCCGTGCTCTCGGCAACAATGGCTAACAATGGTTCTTGCCAATCAGCATAACTGGCCGGATGGCTGGGGAAGAAGCGTGCCCACGGTAAAGTCGACAGCATCAGTCCCCTTGCCTGGCAATGTCTGTGCTCACACCTGTGCCCTGCACCTACTGTACATGTCCTGCCATGCTCCGCCGCCTGCGTTGCTCCCTTTCCCGTGCCATCCCATGTGTCTCATTCCCCAGTACGCACCGACTATTCATTCCCATCCCTCCGGCCCTCTATCCCAGTTGTATTACTCCATTCTCAGTCCCTTCTTTTTCGACTTAGTCATTTCCACATGTAGCTTAGGTAATGTGTCTATAGCATGTGTTTGTTTGTAGAATAAATTTTTATTAATTAGAAATATTACACATAAGAAATTACTAATTAACACGAGCTTGATGCACACATGACTTGGCCGAACTCTGGGAATTTGGAGTTCGGTGGATCCGAGGCGGGCCGGGGCCGGTGATTGAACTGCCACGGAACATTCCTTTTCTGGTCAACTCATCATACTATGTCAAATCACAACAGTTATGGCGTCACAAATCTATCCTACAGTATACAACAAGACTTTATCAGTAAGAGAAGGAACAATTGTATGGATCAGTCTACTGTTATCTTCAACCACCCTGCATCCTTGCCGAAGATAATAAGACAGACCCTTGAGGTCGCACAATATAAAAAGATTTAGGCTCCTTCGGCGGGTTACTATTTCGACCACAGTTGGGATTCTTGCACTCAATGCCATAAGCTTGTGTATCCTTCACATAAGCCGAAAGCCAAGGATTGAGTATCCCACACTGTGAGCACTGTAGCGGCAATTTTTCTCCCCAGGGCTGGTATACTTTGTGAGCCCAAAGAAATTTTGTAACACACTGAGGGGTAATGTGAATGACGGCAGTGTGCTTGCCCAATGTAAGGCACTGCTTGAGTGTGTGTTCAAGGGCCTCATCGAATTTGAATCCATGAATCACCACCGACTTTGTCACTTTAGTGAGCAAGTCAACAGTGTTCACTGTCGACAGAGTTGGCGCGTTAAAGGCAAGAGCATCTGCTACCTCAAAACTATTAGAATTCTAGTTAGTAATACTATATATACAGTATAATAAAACATGAGACCCACTGGCCAAGCCTTGTCTTAATTCACGGAAAGCGTCGGGTTGGTCTACAATTGCTCCACACGCCAACATAAACAATATGGAACCGCGAAGTATAGACTTAAACGGTCCTAAAATAACATTAAGCCACTGTTAAGTTTATAGTTAATATTAGTGTGGAATGATAAAATAAATTAGTACTTACATCACCCACTGGGCGGCACAAGCTTCTTTTTTCTCATCCATCCCAAACCAGAGGTCACCGCTGGGGTTGAATGCGTGGTAATAAAAACAATCACGTGACTATACCCGGAAAGCTTCGCTAGAACCTTTTGGGCATCCCTGTTCCACTTTACCAAAGCTTGATTTTGTCCAACATCAAATGGCAAGTCAAAGACATCAAGTTGATTGTCTTGAGAATAATATTCGGAGAGAAGGTCATTCACTATCGTAAAGTGGGCGTCGTGGCTGATAGAGTTAAGACGAAAATGTATGAGGATGGTAGGGGGAATGGACAGTGGCGCCGATAGAGGCTTCAAAACCTCCTTTGACCTTGAGAAAAGTTTTGAGAACTGGCTTGCCATTAATCGTAAACCCCTATAAGAAATTCAAATATATTTTTGTGCCAACATGAAAAGAAGCGGAAAAGCACTCACAAAATAAGGGTCATTTCTGCCATTTTTTACATTCCAACTCCAACTGCATCGAACGCAGGTAAACCAAACATCTGTGCCACTAAGCTTGCTGCACGCCTCATCAGGTATTTCCACACAGTTGGAACACACTGCGCGCCCGCAGTCTGGCTCGTCGCATTCCAAAGCTCTCCCCCATCCGAACACATTGAACAATGCTATAAAATAACAGTCATTATATCTTACAAGTGCTCTATAACATGATGAGTACTTACTTGAAGGTTTAGTGGCGATATGGGCTCCCGCATTTGAACATCACAAGTGACCACTTGTTGTGTAAGTGTGACACGCTTGGCAGTGCGCCTGTGGCCATCCTTGCAGTTACTGATGTGCGTGGCATGATGTTGAAGCAAAAGCTACTCAGAAGAAGTGGGTCAAGTTGCAGCAAGAGCGCAACAGCAATGGCGCGATGGCGATAAGTGATAAGCAATCAACAGCTTTCCCACGCCACTTTATTTGCTTTGTCATGCTACCATCGCACACAACTTGTTTTTTTTACACGCTTCTGTACTTCAACCACATTTTTATCTTTATGACATCCCCAAGGCCTGACAATATGTTTGTATCTTAGTGTCTGCCTCTCAAGTACCACCGTTCAACATCACAACTGGGCCTGAGTCATGCGTTCAATACTCCCAACGCGCATGGTCATGTGCAAACATGGTGAAACATGAAACGTAATATATTCAGTGAACTAGCTTATCATAGGTAGACTGTACTGTGCTGTACTGGTGAAACGTAGAAACGTATTATATTTGGCCAAACTACGCAACGTAAGACAGCAGCAGCAACTGTTGTGAAACGCGCATATGGTCACGTGCAATCGTGGTGATCTATATACATAAAAGGAACTCACTAAATTATCGCTGCTGACAAAGCATGGAAAAAGTAGGCCGCAAGTTTTCCGCCTAATGTCTGAAGAAATGGATAAATAGTAGGACCAAAGTATTTTTTTTCTTGTTCTGAACCTTTTCAGTGTTATTTCTGTTGGAATATAAGACGTCCGAGTGACGCTTCGTGGTCTGATTATGACATCAGTATTTTCTATTATGTGTATTTAATGGAGCTCAGTAGGAGCCCTAAAAATATATATACAGTATATGCTTTTGCGCTTCGTGCGCTCACACTCTTTCCTTTCGCATTGCTCATATTTTTCCCATTTTCAACTCGATGTGGCGCCCCACACAGGGGACAGCAGCCGGGCCGAGTGTGCCACCGAGCATGCCACCTCCGGTGTTGACTTAGGCATTGAGCTCAGGAATTACCGGGCCGTGTAATTCCCACCATAGCGTGGGAGTTTCGGGGCTCGTGGCTCCTGAAATCCTGAATCCCCATGCGATGGTCCTGAGAGCATCGGTCAGGTAAGCACGCCAAGCCCGATGCATGGTCCGCAGCAGCACAAGTCCTCCCATTGGGCGTCCCCTCCCATTGGCGTCCCCGTCCCACGGTCACTCCCACCTATTCCGTTTCCCTGTGCGATCTGCATGTGCCCCCTCCGCACTCCCACGCCCATTCCCATGTCCACATGTCCCGTGCCCCTTCCACATTCACATGCCCGGTTCCCGCTCCCGCGCTTGCACGCCCATGCTCCCTCCGGCGCTTGAACATCCCATTCACCCTCCCGTGTCCACATTTCCCGTGCCCTTGGCGGCTCGGGGCTGTGTCTTAGCGATTAGAAATACATAATTACATTTATTAGTATATAGTACTCTTATTAGAAAAAAATAAAATTGTAAATAATAGTTAATTAGCGCTCTAAAATGTTAACTTGTGGGAAATGCCGTTCAGGCCATACCTTTCCTTTTTAGAAGCTGTCATTCAACAGGGGACGCACTTATTTTTGCGCTGGTGGTACGATCACGGATCACGTGCAAACGCGTTGACGCGACTAGAGTAAACACGTTGACGCGACTAGAGTCAACGCGGTCACGTGACGGATTCAACGTCGGCCGTTGAAAAAAACTCCGCTTTGACATTTTTTCCCCAACTTCAACCGCTTCCTCGCTTGCTTCTTTCTTCCACCCCCACTCTAACGCTTCTTTTTTCTCACCCTAATGCTTGTTTATTTTGTCTTTTGTTTGCGGCAACACTTTGTTGTGATCTATGGAACTGCAGTCCATAGATCACAACAGAGTGCTTACTTTGATAGGTATGCTTCCTTGGTGTCTTTTTTTGTGTTGCTGTGCCGGACAACCGTCGCACTCTCTTTTGACAAGTTACTTTTGTGTTTAGGGTTTGTAGGGCAAAGTGGTATGTCGGGACGGTGGTCCTGCTCCCACTTCTGCTTCTTTTTTGGACAAGGGCATAGGGCGATGTGTCGGGACGGTGGTCCCGCTCTCACCCTTGCTTTTGCTTTTCTGGACAAGCGCTGGGCGATGTGTCGAGACGGTGGTCTCGCTCTCACCCTTGCTGTTTTGGACGAGGGCAGGGCGATGTGTCGGGACGGTGGTCTCGCTCTCGCCTTTGCTTTTTTGGACGAGGGCGGGCGATGTGTCAGGACGTGGTCCTGCTTTCGCCTTTGCTTTTTTGGACGAGGGCAAGGCGGTGTGTCGGTACAGTGGTCCCGCTATCGCGCTTGCTTTTTTGGATGGGGGTGAGGCGATGTGTTGGGACAGTGGTCCTGCTATCGCTTTTACTTTTTGGACGAGGGTGAAGCGATGTGTTGGGATAGTGGTCCCACCATCACCTTTGCTCTTTTGGACCAGGGCGGGGCGATGTGTCGGACGGTGGTCCCGCTCTCGCCCTTGCTCTTTCAGTCCTGGTCAAGGCATAAAGTGGTGTGTTAGGACGGTGGTCCTGCTCCCACTCTTGTCTTCCGATGATCATACTTACAAAGCGACTGCGTAACGCATCAAGGCTGTTGACGTATGTTTTTTACTTTTTCGTGCTCTTAGTGCAGCTAACCCCTTTACGTCGTGTTCCAGTGCTCACTATAACCTTGTTACCATCACTGTCCCTCTCGGTTATCGTCACTGCCCCTTATTGACAAGGTAAGTTTGTTCTAGTTCCCTACAATTTTTAACAGCAACTGATACTTTTTAGTTCAGCCGGTCAACTGCTGGCATCGCGACTGTCTTCTTTGTATCAGATAAGTCTCATTTCTGTGCTATAAAATATTACTCATGCCCTTTATAGATGTTTGTATTGTCCGATTGGATATTTAGTGTGATTCAGTTTCAGTTTCATGTCGCTTTTATTTTTTTAGTGTATAACTTTCATTTTGCTTGGATGGCTTGTCAAGGGAGGGCCCCCCTTGGCAAGCTACCCTTGCACCTTTTTTCTGTCTTTTAGAAGAAGTTGAACTTTTGAGATGTATATCTAATATGATGTAACACAATTGCGCAGTCATGTCTATTATGTGGTTATGTCACTATTATGTGGTCACGTGACTTCGTTGATTGAGCAACTTTGAAAAAGATACGGGCACGATTCTGTATGGGTGTCAAATTGTCAGCGTTAGCTCAAAAGCCAAGGGTAAACTGCATTGAACCCTAAGCCCTCATCCGGTACTGGAGGATATGCAATCGGTTAAGTGAGTTGGTTTTGAAGTGTCCAACATTGTATCAAGAGTGTTTATGAGCGTATCACGGTACGGCACCTACACTGTCTCGGGTTCTGAGTTCAACGATGATGAGTGGATTTAGTTGTCAAACAAACGTCTACTGTCACAGAAGGCGGATCTGAAGTCCAAAGAGTAAGAAGAGTAGCTGCATTATAAGAGTCAAAACCTTCCGGAAGTGTGTCAAAGTGTCATTAAATGCTTGTATAGAGAGGGTACACGCGATCGGGCGCATTCAAAATCTCACAATAGAATACAGAGAAGTTGAGTTGAGGGTAAGCACGGTACAAACCTGAGTCGAGTCCTGCATATCTAAGGTTCAAAGAGTAAGGTTATCCTGGAGTAGCTGCGTGATTATAGGCGTCGCGTCGAATCCTTGTACCTCTCCGAAAGCGTATTAAGTTCTGCAATAAGCATCACTGAATGTTTGTTTAGCAAGATGGCTTACACGATCGGGAATATTCAAATAGAATGCAGTGAAGCTGAGAACAAGTCCAAGACGGATGAGGTGTGCTGGAGGCAATTCAGTGACAGCAACATCGAAGGCGGCCATAGGTATTACGGCCAGAGGATGACAATGCACAGTTGCAGACCTCAGGAGTGATAATGTTGCTCCGTGGGTGAGAGTTGGTAATGAAAGTAGAGGTGACGGTGGAATCAGCCTGAGAGCCAGGCTTGTCGGGTAGGACGAGGGTCAGAATGGGTTAGAGTCTTGGGTCGTGTTCACCTGAGGTACGATGTCGGAGTGCCTGTCAGCCACAACTGTACAGTTTTCCATTCGTTCTGTCATCGCAGTCTTACATCATCTTCCACCAAGGGTCAAACCAGTCAAGGGAAAGGGCGATGAGCACAAACTGATGAAAGAAAGATTGTGACTACTGTACTGTACAAGCAAAACAGATCGCTTCCCACCCTCACAGCCACTCCTTTCCTCCCTTTCTCTTCAGTTTCATTTCTCCATCTTGACCTTTGGACAAAGAAGATCAGCACTAAGCATGGTAGCGGTACGTCGAATACAATCCTTAGCTTTGTTTTGAGATACTAACTACTTTATTTTACAAAATTTGTACATCATTCAGCGCTGCGTTGACACGCACATTCACTTGTTCCTGGCATCGTCCTCACTGGCTCAGATACCATTACTCGTCACCCACGTCTGTGGCACCACCATCCGCAATGCCCCATCATCAACACACCTCGTCTCTCCGTCACTCAGCACCCACGTGCCGGTGGTACTGCCATTCACAACATCTCTGCTCTCTCCCTCGCGTTTCTTCTTTCTTCGACAACACTCCCCTTTCGTGGCTGCTAGCTTGGTCCATATGGGGATGCATTTGGTTTGCCAATATAAGAGGTATACAGTCATGTATTTAGAAACTTTGCAATGGCAGAACCATGGGTCTATATGGACCCATGGGTTTACAACAAAACCACCAAACTACAGGTACAGAGTGTACCCATGCCCTGCGCACGCGTGTGCGGTGTTGTCCAGTCTGACCCGTACCACCCTGTGTTGGATTGGCGATGGACTCTCAGATTGCGTGGTGTTGCCGTTCGACGATGCCATTAGCTCACAAGTTGTAAGCTGAGACTCATATACCAGATACCAAAGCACCAGCCGAGCGTGGTGATAAAGGTCGTTCCGTCCGCAGTTTCCCATCGGCACAAGACTTCCCCAAAGAGAACGCGCCATCAGAGTTATCCCCCGTAAAAGAGGGCATACTTACTCCGTGCTGAGCTTACCAGTCAAGCTCAAAATAGGTCCACCACCCGCAGTAAAAGAGGGATGGTGGTCATACTTTGAGGTTGACAGGCACTGTAATCGCAGCACAGTCCATGAGATCTTGAGGGAAACTTGAAGTGAATAGCATAGCAGTGACCGAGCGATGACAGTGATGGGAGCGATAGCCAGAAAGCACCGGAAAAGCGGGCCGGAGTGGTAAAAAGTGGAAGGGCAGCGAGATAGTGGATGCTGGGTGACTGCAGTGCTCAAACACTCATTCCTCCACGTGGTCCTGGGCTTTGGCTTCAGTGTATCAGCAGTGAGGGAATTGGGACTTTCTTTCTGCCTAAGGATTGAATTGTGTCATTACGGGAATGTGAGCCGTGGGAAAATTGAACCGTGGAACTATAAAGCCACCCAAACAGAAAATTTTCACGTCTTGCGACTCAACAACTCAACTTAACCGATTCCGATTGGCGGTCAGCACTAGTCAGCATTTGATATGGATACAAGTTCTGCTTTGGTTACCTATATAGGTAGCGTTTTGAATGAGCTTGTAAAGAGCCCTATCATCATTGAGGGTAAAATTTCTTTCGAAAAACTCCGAAAGCCAAAGTGAGACCCAATTCCTAAAACACCTTATTTTCCTTTCACACTCTAACATTTTTAGGATGAGAGCTCAAGTTCTTGTTGAAACTCCCATAACATTACCTTTGAAGAAAAGGGACCGGAAATGAGACCTTTAATGGATGTAGAAGTACAACATTGTGCTACCGTCATCGCTGCAGCCTTTTTAAACCCAAGTAAGTAAAATTATGATTGGAATTTGAATTTATTCTAATGGATTAGCTCCTACTATAGTCTCGGTTAACTGGGATTATGACAGGTTTGCTGAGTCAGCTAAAAAGCGGGAATCCAATAAATATTTTGCCGACGTACACGTGGGTTTAATTACAAAGCCAACAACAATTGTCGATATGCACGGAAAGATTTTAATGTGGTATCTTCCCAGTCTTCTTCTTTCCCATCGAGTGGTGCGTTGTAAAGTTTCTGTTCAGAATCCCTCATATTAACTTTGTGGTCAGGAAGAGCTGAACAGGGTTACCAAGTGCCTTAAAGAACCTTTGTGTCATTCAACCAAAAAGGCAAAGACATATCAAGTTGGCGGATGGATGGTTTCACTTGTGATGGTACAGAGGCAATTTTTGGAGCAGGAAAGCTATCATTGTCTATTGGAAAGTTCTTACCAGGGCAACAGGTATGTATACTTACTGTCTGTGATTGGGAACTCCTACTTATATCTAAAACTAGCGACTTCAAGATGCTATATACACCTCGCCACATCTTCGCACTGAAGCTGTTCGCCAATGGCTTCAGCTCATCGACCCTGTTGAGCAACTACTAAATGCAGTTCTGCAGATTGTGCATCCAGATATGTATGAGGCAAACAGCAAGGCTACTCCTTTGCTGCTCCAGCAGCTGGATGACCCTTCGCTAACTTGGCCAACTATATATCCTGGCTTAGATATCATTGCCAATCGGCTCACACCTGAGCATTGTGATAAGGGTGGGGCATTATCTTTTTATGACCATCTAATTAGCTTTGGTCAGGGTCATGATGCCCATCTCCGGCTTCATGATTTTAATGCAGAGTTTGCATACCAACCTGGAACAAGTATCTTGTTTCCAGGTAAGGTATTGACTCACTCAGTTCCGGAGTGGTCTAAGGGGAGAGGTTAGCAATTGCTCATTATGCAAAGGATGATGTGCAGAACAGATTAGAGGTGGCTAGACCCTTGTTACCAACCCAGTTAGGTTGGTGGTCCATGTATAATGTAGCTAAATAGACCGCAATGGGAATGACTAAGCATTTTTAAAGTTAGAAATATCCCACTGCCCCGGCCCGCCTTAGATTCACCTGAACTCCAAATTCCCAGAGTTTGGCCAAGTCACACACATATCAAGCACCACATAATTCCTCAACCACCGGCACCGGCCCACCTCAGATGCAACGGAACTACAAAGTTATGCATGCATCCTCACTCGGCCTTCGGGCCGGCCTCAGCGTGTCGGATAGAGCTGATGCCTTCCCGTCTCCTGCTACTGGCAGTTATTCTTAGTTTACCTGTACGTAGTACTGAGAATAAACACTTTCCAAAAAAAAAAACGTCATGCATGCATCATTGACATCAAGCATGCGTTAATTAGTAATTTTTTAAGTGTAATATTTCTAATTAATAAAATCTATTTATTCTACAAACATGCTATAAACACATTATCTAAGCTGGGGAATGAGATGCATGGGGTGGTGTGGGAGGAGGAGCGATGCAGGCGGGCACATGGGCAGGACGTGTAGGTGCAGGGGCATGGGTGCAGGCATTGCCAGGCAAGCAGGGGACTGACGCTGTTGACTTTACTGCAGGCGTGCTTCTTCCCCAGCCATCTCTGGCCAGTTTAACCCAGTTGTGCTGATTGGATGCAATATATTCTTTTTCTAGAAGGCAGGAACCATTGTCAGCCATTGTTGCCGAGAACATGGGCACTGAGTCACAATTGAATGACATTGAGTGATTTTGCTAATTTTAGATCCCTGTACTATGCTGTAATAGGCTCATACTCCTATTGGCTGCCGAAATGATGGATGCAGCGTCATCATCTGCCGCCGCGCTGTCAGTGACTGGCTGGCCCGATTGTCCGGCTCGCTTGCGCTTGCGTTGCTTCCATTTGACAGGTGGTAGGGGTCCATCGGAACGGGGGAGTGGGATCAGGGGCTGACACTACAGTATAGGGAGATGACAGGGAAAGGGAGTAATGGGTACTGTAGACGCGTGAAGACATGTTTTGCGACGCATTCCCCTGCTCATCCACATTCCCCCATTGTGTACAAATATTTCTGATATAATACTTATTTTTTATTTTTAAGTACATTATGACACTAAACACAATGCACCAAGTTGTTGGACTTGTTGGACTTCGAAAGGTGCTTCTGTCCAGAATCGCGCGTTCCCGAGAGTACATGCACCCCCGTCTGTCACGCCCCTGGGCGGGTGGGAAAGTTCGGAAAGCGCTTGCCCACGCATGAGAGCGGGTGACCCCACCACAGATGGGAAACCACCTCGGTTTTGTCAGCCCTGTCAGCACTCCCACGCACTCCCCGGTCCCGCCGGTTGGGCGAACGATAATGGCAGGACGGACAGGACAGACAACAAGGCCACACAGAGCCCATGACTGCCCGGCCCGCGACGCGCGCCACCCCAGCCAATTAGCCAAATCGGGCCACTCGGGACCATTTTTCTTTACCCATTCATTCCCAATTTTCTATGATAACACGTGTTTTTTTTGGGCTGACATCCCCCTGTTCAGATCGGCATCTCAACAATGCCACGGTCCGGAGCGTGGACTAAGTTACTCGGACCCTCCCCAGCACGCTCGCACTTGCACTCATCAAAGTTGTCGCATTCGGTGACGACTCATAGCGAGACCTGGGCTTGCTGCTCATCCCCCCATTGCTAGTCTCCCTGTTCCTGCTCGTTGTCTCTGCGCTCAAATCTCAACCACTTGTCAACTTGTCTGTTTGCTCTGGTGCGACTGATGTAAACAGGAGGATGGAAGACCACAACGACAACGACGGTGACAGACTTGTTGGACTTCAAAAAGTGCTTACTAAGTGGTTGAGGAATTGAAAGAACTGAGTAACTTTTACTGTAAAATAATAAAATTTATTCATTCTACAAACACATTACCTAAGCTACATATGTGTCGAAAAAAGGAATGTGGAAAAGGGGAATGTGGGATGATATGAAGCTGACTGGTGTTGACCCCTGTCTGGAAATAATATGGATTGTATGTGTAAGGGGAAATATGGGAGAGCTATGCAGGAAAGGGGAGAGATGCAGGGAGGGAGCTGCATGGATGGAGGGAGAGGAAGTGGCGGAAGCTGTGTGGATGGGGGACAAGGAAACTGCATGGACGGCATCGGGGAAGCTGGACAGGGGTGCCTAGGGACCGCCTGTTCGGCTGCTGTGAGCTCCATATGGGTAGTTATCGGCGATACACTTATGGTTAGGCTCGCCAATGTGCTGCCGCCATGCTGTCAACTTTACTGTATCTGTCCTGCAGCTCTTGTTACCCCCACGTTACTCCCATTCACATGGCTGTCTCCAGCCATGAACATTGATGAAAGCTGATGATTTCTTTTTTTGGGAGGGCTGGGAGGGAACATCACCATTCTGCCAGCACAATGAGTCACGATCAAATTGAATTAAGGGATTTTGCAATTCCCAAATCACGCAGTGGCTTTGAAATGAGCTAGACTAAGAAAGGGAAAAGATAAGAAGTAATGTCATTGGCCACCGAGACAACGGAACCCGTGGCGCTGTCATACGTACTGCCGACACTACCATCCTGCTGGACCGGGGAATTAGGCAACTCACTTGCGTGTTGTTAGATAGTTGGGGTCCAAGATTGGCATCGCCAAAAAAGTGCACAATGGCCACTATGTGCTTGCGCAGCCATATACGAGGGAAGTCACTATAAGTGCAAGTTGTAGTGACCAAATCTATATGATAAATTTTAGTTATTGCCGCTGGTGCTCCTCGGCTAGGTTCGGACTTACCATCCCTAATGTTTGCCATTTATGGCAGATCTTAATCCGTGAGGAATTCCATCACCAGTATATGGATCAAATGTATTCGGCAAGGGGACCGTAGTGTCCCCTGGATCTAAGACAAATAAGCTTTGAATTCACTTGTCAGTGACATCTCAGGAACTCCTTCACATCAGATGCCCATCTTAGATAAGTGACATAGGTCAGAGAATTCCTTTGTATTGAAATAGGTCCAGATAGCTTAGAATTCAGAAATAAGTAGAGGGATGTGCTCAGTGTTAGTATCATCTGGCATTGTTAGACATAAAAAGTGCTCTGTTTGATACTCTCCTTACATTTCCTTTTCTCTTATCAGTTACAGCATGACATATGACGTAAAAAACATGTACCTTAGTAACCTTATTGCAAATCAAGACCCAGAACTGTTTAGTAAGTGTGGGTACACAGCCCACAATAACCACATCAGTGGATACAGTACACAGTACAGGCCCTAAGAGCTATTTGCAAATTGACCCTGAGTTTTTTTTTTATCTTGAGATCCCCTAGAAATATTTCCCGTGCTACAAGGTGCAAAGTCTCAATCAATGCTCACTCAACAATGACCTGTACCTCTCAAAATGCCAAGAGAGCCAAAATTTCTGTTTATAGGCCTAGTGGCAAGAAACATAGAGCTGGTTCTGGATCTATGGTTGTCCTTACCCCTACCAAAACCCAAAGGGGAAAGACCATTTATACTGAAGTAGATGCTGCCTCCTATTATAAGCCATCAAATGAGGAAGATGAATCATCAAAAACAAAACCATCTAACACCCCATCTCACTCTAAAACAACTCTTTCTGCTTTACTAGAGGATACAATTCAATCAGAGGCTTTTTGCTTCAATGATCAAGAGCCTTACATACCTAGGATTACCAAAGTAAGATTGAGGTTGTGATATATACTATGATTAAGGTCTAACAAGAAGTAGTCTCAGAATGATTTTCTCTCAGAATGGATTCCTTGGAGGACTACCTACCTATCCATTCTTTTAGAATCTGAAGCCCCACAACAACTGCAAGACAAATGTACCCTTTGTCTTCAAGCTGACAGTAAAATCCGTTGCCTTTCATGTATTGGGCATCATGGATGGTGTCATACCTGTGCTGTCAAAGCACACCTGTCTCTTCCATTTCATAGGCTTCAAAGGTGGAATGGTCTGTTCTATGAGGCTATATCTCTTCAGGACTTGGGCTTCATTCTAAACCTTGGACACAATGGAGATGTCTGTCCTTCAAGTACTGAAGAACATGATGACCGGATAACCATAGTGGACTCGGGAGGAATCTTTGTTCACTTAGTGAAATGGTGCAGATGCAATGGGTTCAGTGATCAAGACAAACATTTGCAGCTTTTTCGACATCGCCTTTTTCCCTCAACTGTCTTCAAGCCTCAAACAGCCTTTACATTCAATGTTTTGGATGAGTTTCTCATAGATTCTCTGGAATGCAAGACCTCAGCATTTAGCTTTTATTCAAAGCTTAAAAGGCTCACCAATAATGCCTTTCCTGATACCCTTCCTGTATGTTTTTAGATTTTATTATAAATAAAAGCTAATACCATAGTATCAGGATTGTTATCGTGAATTAATGAGAGTGTCAAGGACTTGGAGAGACCTCTCGAATCGAAAAAGAGCTGGGTTTGGTCATGATGCTCAGAATGACCCTGGAAAGGGGGAGTTAGCAGTCTTTTGTCCTGCATGTCCTCAGCCAGGAATCAATTTGCCTAAGGACTGGGCTGAGCAATATAATAGGTCAGTGCACTTTTATGCCCCATTTAGATTATTTCTAAGTAGCTAACTATAAAACAGTGATGTTGTCTCATTACACTATGTGGTGGATGGCAACTTTACTGCTCAACACATGAAAATGCGTAAGCCTGAGGATGATGTGCCTCTCTCGGATGGGTTAGCATATATGGTGGCTAATGAGCCATATCAAAACCATATTGCTCAGGCTGCAAATAATGAAGAGGTATGTATTGTTGAATCTTAAGGCTGTAACTTATGCATTTATGCTTCTTTTGCATCTCTTAGAGGTCAACATGTCAAAACCATAGGGCTGTTAATGATGCCAATACCAACAAAACTCACTTGCGTGCCACTGGTGTGGGTGCTACTGCCTGTGCTCGTCATGGTTGTTTTGTTCCCCATTCTGTGGTTGATTTTTACAAAGGAGAACAGTAAACTCTTTTCCATTCCTTACATAAATATTTACTAATTTGGATCTAATTTAAAGGCAAAAAAATATTGACTACTCCATTTGTCAAGCAATCTCCTACAACTCTAATGGTATACAAAGAGCCCTTATCACCTATGATGTGGCTTGCCAATGGCACAAGAACTTCTTGGCCAGAGTAGAAAAATCATCTGGCTTGCTCTTGCCGGATAATTTGGAAGTGGTGCCAGCAGTCGGGAAATTCCATCTGAGTGCCCATAAGGCCCTATGTTTCTCCAGGTTCAGTCTCATGTTCCTTAAAGGGGCAGGCCATATTGATGGAGAGATATTGGAAACCCTTTGGGCTTCCTTTAATAAAATCTTACCTTCGGCAAGATCAATGACTTTAGCCCACCGTCAAGAGATTTATGATGACCATATGAGAGACTCAAACTGGAAAAAGCTAGTAGGAATAGGTGAGTTAAATTTCAATTTTAGCTATAGATATGTAACTTAAAACTTACTTTAAATGATAGTGAAAACTTTATCAAGGAAATTCAAAGCTGCTTCTGATGGAGTAGATTCCATGAAAGGTCCATTTGAAGAGCTTAGCTCTGTTGTAGATGCCGACAAATTGAGACTGTGGACCAAAGAGGCAGAGAAAGCTGACAATGAAAGAGGAGAGGCTTTGGATATATCTTCTATATTATAAACGACGTAGTCGAGACAATGAAGTGAGTCTATGGAGCATTTTGATTGGCTGATCCAGTTACGTGTGACTCAACGCTGGTGTGTGACTCAATCTGTTTGTTGCTTACACATCGTATCACAAGGTGACTCAACTGTCGATTTCGAGAAGCTTCTCTTGCTTTCGTGGATCATCGTGAATTCTTCACTATTGAGTATATATAGACTGCGATGTTAACTTTCTCCATATCAATTGCTCTTCAAGATCACTCATTCAGGTACGTTAGCTGTTTTTGTATCTCATCTGTGTAGTCTGACAGTCGTCATCCACTATCAGTGTCCCGTGCCAGACATGACAACTGTGCTAGAGAGTCGAACACACCACCGCCACATCCGTATATTATCACGCAAAGTTCTGGAGTCAAATATTCATGACGAGGAACCATCTAGGAGACGGATCCCTGCCAACACTTCCTATTCACTACCCACAAGGATGAATAAAGATGAGTTGCCAGAGACAGGGCGGCAACGTGGCCAAAGGGAACACCGGCGAAAGGAGAAAAATGCTAAACAAGCTCAGGAATCAAATGGCCCTGACAAAGAATTGCCTGACGAACGAGAGAACAATGGTGATCATCCAACAAGGCAGCAACAGGGCCAAAGGCAACGTAGGCAGAGGGAGAGGGATATTAGACAGGTGAGTGTACTTTCTTCTACGTGTTTAGGACACGTGTACTAACGACATTGACAGTCTCTTCCCATTGCACGACAACCTTACAAAGAACCTCCACAGCGACATGACCTTGGCCAGATGGACGTCATCTGTCCATTCTGTGATGCTTTCCACTGGATGGCCGAGAAGGTCTCGAGCTCACCAGAGCAGAGACCCGAATTCACTGCATGTTGTCAACGGGGTCACATTTCCTTACGTCCTCTATCTCCACCCCCTCCATTCCTACGTCGAATTCTTGATAGCGATGATGCTGAAGGGAGGGAGTTCCATACAAATATCCGCCAGTATAACATGGCACTTGCATTTACATCTCTAGGTGTCACGGAAGATCCTGCTGTTAAT
Source organism: Russula griseocarnosa (assembly GCA_022884055.1). Classification (NCBI taxonomy): domain Eukaryota; kingdom Fungi; phylum Basidiomycota; class Agaricomycetes; order Russulales; family Russulaceae; genus Russula; species Russula griseocarnosa. The sequence continues at coordinate 18,983 of JAGKRU010000108.1, forward strand.
CGTCGTGGTGGATGGGTTTTTCGCATTCAAGGGGAATTATGTCACCTAATTGGTTCACTGCGTCCCAGTGACAGCAACCCCCCTTCCTACGCTCAGCTTTACATATATGATGCTCAACTGGCGTTAGCCCAAAGAATGAATAGAAACGATAACCTTTGTCGAATTACGATGAATTCCCTTCAATCTATGCTCCTAGATCACCACCGGTACTCAAACGAATTCAAGCATGCCTATGAGATTCTTCAGAACTATCCTGAAGTTTCTGACGCTAATATTAGGCTACGCGTTATGCCTGGCCAAGATCAGAGACGGTATAATCTACCATCCTCTGATGAGGTGGCCGCCATTCTTCCAGGGGATGGTACTGCCCCTGAACGGCGAGACATCGTCCTTCACTCACGCTTTCAAGCTGATGGGTATAACCTCACCTGAATTGACGACGGCCATCCTGCATATTCACCTCTGCACTACGTTTTGCTCTTCCCACATGGCGATCATGGCTGGCACCGTGATCTATTTCATTGCCCTGCACCTGGTTCGAACCCCTCACCAGCACGGAAACCCCCACGCATCACTCAAACCCAGTATTCTTCATTTCGCGTACATACACGTGATGGTGAATACTCCACCATCCACCGAGGTGGACGACTATTTCAACAATACATTGTCGACATGTGGGCCTCTGCAGATCAAACACGTCTTGCGTTCCTCCGGTTTAACCAAGGCCAACTCCGGGCTACTCTGTACAGCGGCTTGGAGGATTGGTTGAGGCCTGATGAGATTGGCAATCCCCAGGACTTAGGTCAGCGAGCAGTGCTTCCATCGAGTTACATTGGTGGCCCACGACACCAGCAGCAGCGATATCAGGACGCCATGGCGATTGTGAGGTTTTTCAAAAAAATTGACCTGTTCATTACGATGACCGCCAATCCGAACTGGCCCGAGATAACTCGGGAACTCCTTCCACTTCAGTCTTCATATGACCGTCCCGACTTAGTCGCGCGCGTTTTTAAGCTGAAAAAACAAGAGTTAATCGATGACATCTATAAACGAAATATCTTTGGACGAGCACCAGCATACGTGTATGTCATCAAATTCCAAAAACGTGGTCTTCCACATATTCACCTCTTGGTGGTCCTCGAAGAAAATAGTCGGCTCCGCACCCCATCTGACATCGATTCCTGCATATCTGCGCAATGGCCCAATCCCGAAACACAGCCATTACTCTTCGAAACCATCAAGTCTACAATGGTTCACGGTCCATGCGGGAATTTCAATTTGTCTGCACCGTGTATGCAAAATGGCCGCTGTACAAAGGGATATCCAAAACCGTTCCAGGAGAATACATCTACAGCTGAGGATGGGTACCCTTCATATGCACGTCCAGATGATGGGCGATCCTTCCCTGTCACTGTATCAGGAACTGGGACTGTCCAAGTCGACAATCGCTGGATCGTTCCCTACAATCCCTACATTTCGGCAAAATTTGGTTGCCATACAAATGTTGAGTCTGTCACAACGTTTCGCACAATCAAATATTGCTTTAAGTATATTCACAAAGGCCCTGATCGGGCCACTCTCCAATATGAGCATAACGAGATTAAGCAATATATCGATGGCCGCTATATTGGAGCGCCAGAGGGCATCTGGCAGATCCTCCACTTCGACATCCATAAACACGTCCCTCCAATTGAGCGTCTTCAAGTGAGCACCATTGATTTATCTGTTGTCTGTTTGAATACTCACTTCTATCAAAGGTACACCTTCCAGGCCAACATATGGTCATTTTTAACCCCAATGAGCCGATTGAGTCGATTGTTGCGCGGGCTGCCACCGAACAAACCACTTTAACTCAGTTTTTCCACATGAACAGTCTTGAAAATGAAATCGGCAGAGAGGCACGTAACACGACTTACCAAGACTTCCCTATGAAGTTTGTCTGGCACAAAGACACTAAAACATGGACTAAGCGACGAAGGGGATATTCACTCGGACGAATGTACTTCGTGCCTCCCACAGGCGGTGAGAGGTTCTACCTGAGAACCTTACTTACCATTGCCTATGGGCCAAAATCGTTCAGGGACTTATGAACGTTCCAAGGAGTGGAGTACTCGACGTTTCAGGATGCATGTTGGGCTCGCGGTCTACTTGAAGATGATGGGGAATGGCGCATTTGCCTAAAAGAAGCGTCCCAAATTCAGACTGGTGGTTCCTTACGACAATTGTTCGCAAGCATGCTCCTCTTCTGTCAGATGTCGTCGCCTGAGACTCTTTGGATGGAGTTCCAGGATGATATCTGTGACGACCTCTTCATCCGCATACCTAATCCTACACTCGATCACGTCCATGATTACGGCCTGTCTCTTCTTAACGACATCCTCATGGAATCAGGATATACTCTTGAGAACTTCCCAAAGATGCCTCTCCCACACGACACCTGATCACATATAAATCGCAATTATCTGATTACCGAGCAGTTAGATTACGACTGCGATCTGGAGTCACAACTGTTCCACCAACACATGGAGAACATTCGGAACGTGCCCGAACAATTAGATGCCTACGAGTGCATTGTTGGTGCTGTCCTCGAAGGCTTGGGTGGTGTGTTCTTCCTGAGCGGTGCTGGCGGAACAGGAAAGACATATGTCTACAGGACTATTTGTCATCGCCTCCGGTCAGCACACAAGATTGTCTTATGTGTCGCATCGAGCGGCATCGCTGCACTTCTCCTCCCTGGTGGGCGCACGGCACATTCCACCTTCCGCATTCCCATCGACACTCTCGATGCTGATTCTTTGTGTAATATTTCAAAGCAGGACAAACGTGCCGAGCTCTTACATGCTGTGGATCTAATTGTATGGGACGAAGCTCCGATGCAAAGCCGCTTCACACATGAGGCACTTGACCGTACCCTCCGGGACATCTGTGACAACGAATCCACTCCATTTGGTGGAAAAGTTGTCGTCTTTGGGGGCGACTTTCAGCAAACTTTACCAGTTCTACCAAAGTCTTCTCAGGAAGAGATAATAGACGTGTCGCTTCCCCGCTCTTACTTATGGAAGGATGTGCAGGTTCTAAAACTTCAAACAAACATGCGGCTCGCCCAATCGACACTCGATGAACAAGACTTCGCTAACTGGCTGCTTGACGTTGGCCACGGCAGGAACATCGACACTGATGGGACAATCGCGTTTGACCCCGACATGCGTGTCCTCGACTCCAACACCCTTATCAACTACATTTATCCCAACATCGATAAAGTAGTACCCCCACCGTTGTACTTCCTCGACCGCATCATTCTCGCACCCAGAAATTCCAATGTCGGCGATCTTAATACTGCCATCCTTAATCGCTTTCCCGGGCCTGAATCGATCTTTTACAGTGCCGACTCCGTTGAGACAGAGCCCAGTATCAACTCTGAACCTGACAACATCCCTGTTGAATTTCTACGCTCAATTGACGCATCGGGGCTTCCTCCCGGAGAACTTCACCTCAAAAGGGGTTGTCCCCTCATTTTACTCCGGAATCTTGCACCAGCCCGAGGCCTATGCAATGGCACTCGATTGATACTACAACAGGCAACCGGTCGCGTGCTCGAGGTTAAAATACTTGGAGGACAACACAATGGTGAAATCGCATTCATTCCACGCATTGCGCTCATTCCCTCTACCCAACCTGGCATGACCTTCCGTCTGCGCCGTCGTCAGTTTCCTGTTCGCTTGGCATTTGCTTTGACCATCAACAAGGCACAGGGACAATCTGTCCGCCATGTAGGCCTTGATCTACATGAACCCGTGTTTTCGCATGGTCAACTATATGTCGCACTGTCACGTGCAACATCCGGCAAGCGTGTCAAGATACTTCTTCCGCCCACGGCCACAGAGGCACGGCTATGCAACGTTGTGTACCCAGAGATTTTCCATATGCTTGGAGAAATTTAGATTGACTCATTAAACCATGTATTTGCTACTGTATTTGCTACTCCTTCATTAATAAATACTGCTTTGAATCTCACTGAATCGATGGATATGATTGTCAGCAGTTTCTCACAGCCACCTTCTACCTCGCCTCCTGTTCCGGCTTTCGTGCTTCCCAACTCATTCGGTGAGATAGACCCACACCGGAGACCGTCGAACGTCTACGATGCCCGTGCAGGGGTCACATCGTTGTTGCCTGTGGCATTCAGGAGACATAGCGTATCTGTGACAGTGCTCGGAGCAGGCATGCATGGCATTGGGCTGAAAGTAGTGGTGGTCGGGGTTTCTGGCGTATCAAGCGGAAGTACACCTTGAGGAGACTTGGCATATCTGCGACAGTGCTCAGAGTAGGCATGCATGGCATCGGGCTGAAAGTAGTGGTGGTTGGGGTTTCTGGCATATTGAGTGATGATGACTACGTGTGAGGCGTGGGCAGAGTGGGCGGTTCAGAGACTTGGACTTCCGCGACCCAGATTCACCGATTGGCTGGCCACTCACGCCTGTCTCAACAACCAAGATGCTACATTTTTACTCCGGAACATGCAAAGCTATATTCCCTCCTTCACATCGAACACAGCTTCGCCAACATTCTCGCACCTTCTGTAACATACTACCATGCACTACCACCTCCCATTCCACAGCTTTGTCAGCCCGAAGCTGCATTGGTAATCACCCTGGTATACTTACTAGAAGATTCGGCATGACTCCTCTTCCCATATATAAGGTGCGTCGTTGTCTTACCAGCTTCCATAGTTATCATGTCAGCAACACTCTCAGGTCTCATTGTGCTCGAGAACGCCAGGCCCGTTGACGGGTCACCATCATCTGTCGAGTTTGATGGTCAGATGTGGCTCGGGCCCGGACGCGTCTTAACCGGCATATTTCGATACTACAACTCATCTAATGACTCCTTCCCCGAGGTTGGCCAGTTCTTTGCCTGGATACATGTATGTCAAGTTGTATGTATACTGCAGTCTATCAACTTACATTTGACAGGTTGCGAAATTTGTTCCACTGGGTCTGACTCACATCCCACAAACAAATGAAGATGCAGGTGACGAGGTAGAAACAGAAGGACAACTAAATGAATGGCAGAGCGTTGAAGATACGGCGAACAACAAAGGTTCGACATCTTTGGAGACTCTCGAAGAGACAGGCGCAATTCACATGGTTGGGGATATCGTCCAGGTGTGTTGTGAACTTCTCCATGGCATAAGTAAATGATGAATTTCTTCACCAGCTTATTCCGATAAAAACCGATGACATGCGACAGCGGGCATATATTAATGTCTCCGGCGCCACTATAAACTCCAACAAAACAGATGGCTTCTTCGAAGTCAATGCTGCGCAGTACACGTCTCATTACAAAAACAACCGTACACTCTCCATCCTTCCTGTGCAAGCCCACTTCAATTCGAACAAATACAGGACCAAGAAACCGATTCCATCAAACAATACATACGTTACCATCGAGGGCTTCTTGGACGATGTCGAAACAGACACTGCTGGAAGCGTGACTCTCTTCCATGTATCAGTTGACAATATCAACTTCCTTGGTAGGGCGACCCTTTCAGCCTCTACTGCTAGCAGTAAAGGTGAGCATCTCTGATTTTCCGTGTTTCTGTTAACAAACCCTTCATTACAGCACCCTCCACACCATCACGGTCTTCTCGCTTCAAATTTAACTTTGATGCTGTGTCTCCCGGCTCACCCACCGAGGCTTTGGCCCCGAGTAGCCCCTCTGGCTCAATAACCGCTACACTGCACCCCAAGGGAGGAATATTGACACGAGCAGGGAAACGCAGGATGTAAACTGCGATATGGTCATAGTGATGACATAGTAGTCTACTCGGATGTCAACAGTGTTATCAACAGTGTTATATTTTTCGGCACGAAACATGGTCGAAGTATATTATTAAGCAGAAATTCTGACCGTGCATAGCACGGGTAAGCGCTAGTATAATTTACAAATGGACAAAGGTTGGTTATCTTTCTTTTCTTTTCTTTTCTTTAATAAAGTGCTTTTGCTTATTATTCTTTCATCTCTTTTATAGCTCCAACATTGGCAGAGATGAGACTTAATCTCTTAAATGCTAAGACATCAACCTCTGGAACACAAGGTTCTGTAACCTGGTTGATAGAAGGTATTAGTATTGAGGATGCCCAGTGAGTGACTATGTTATATAGTTATAAGGGCTCTAATATCAATGCTGGCCTTTATAGAGATTCATTACGGGCAGATATACGGTGTTTGCCGGTAAATCATACAACAACCCAAAGTGCCAACATTCTTCAAAAGCGACAAAGGCTTTATACTAGAATAGCCAAGTTCAATCAAATGGCTCAACTTTTCATGTCCAATTTGGATATGGATGTTACCTTCTCCCATCAGGATGATCCTGCTTTCTGTCTTGAGGAGAAAGGGGAGACCCTGAATGATGAAGAGCCTGAGAGAGAGAGGGCATTCTGGGGAACCCTAGTTGACAAGGATGCCGAAGAAGAAGATGCCGAAGAAGGTGGATATGAAGATGATCTCAATGAGAGCTTTCCTGAAGATCTCACCCTTTGGATGCCATCTCATATTGGGGCCTTCTATCTAAAAGAGGCAGGCCTAAAGGATCTGATAAAGGAGGAGGTCCAATTGCGTATTGGGCAGGCCAATGACAATTTAGAAAAACTGAGAACTCATTTAGGTTACAAGTCCATTCTTTATAGGATGAAGTTTCGAAGTTCAACTTCAGTCAGAACTGACACCAGATCCAAACAAGATATTCAAAGGGTAACCTTGAAGATTACTGGAAATGTTTGAAGTTACCATAGGGCAAGGGAGTCACTGTCCCATTTGAAAGCTTCTTAAGACATTCTGCAAAGGTATCAACTTATACGGCCTAATGAACTAGGAGTGTCTAAGGACATTACTGAGGAAAATCGGTTTGGTCAAGGTTCAGAAGCTCTTCCTTGGTTTTGGAGAATCAGGAGAAATCAGCTTGAGCCACTTGGGATGTGGAATGAGGAATGTAAGTGCTATAAGGCATTAAACTCACATTTTCCTTTAAAATTCATACATTTGCTTTAAAGTTCATAGAATTAGCTGGTTAAAAGCCAGGGCCAGACATGAAAGATGGAAAGAAGAGTTGCAGATAGTGAAACATGAGATGGTTTGGACCATTTTGTGGTTTAAACATTATGAGCAAGACTGGGAGAGGCGGTATAAAACTTATCCAAAACCAGGACTTAAAGCATATGCTGCAAAGCAAAAAGATGTTTGGAAAAGGTTTAGGGAAAAGGCTAAAGAGAAGTTTGGAAAGTATATAACTCTAGATGAAATCTAGCTTAAAATATGTTTAATGGAATCGAGGTGTCTTTTACAGTTTTACTTAGATATTTAAGTTGACTTTATTTGTTCAAGCAACATAATCCTCTAAACTAGATACATGTGACATGGATATCATGGACAGATCTATATCTACATAGCAAGTATGATCACACATGTGGTATCGGCCGATCTCATCATATTTACCATGGTCGGCCGATACCATACCTACGTAGCAAGTATGATTCACACATGTGGTATCGGCCGATCTCACCATATTCACTATGATCGGCCGATACCATACCTACATAGCAATTATGATTCACACATGTGGTATTGGCCGATCTCACCATATTCACTATGGTTGGCCGATACCATACCTACGTAGCAGGTATGATCACACATGTGGTATCGGCCGATCTCACCATATTCACTATGGTCGGCCGATACCATACCTACGTAGCAGGTATGATCACACATGTGGTATCGGCCGATCTCACCATATTTGGTATGATCGGCCGATACCATACCTATGTAGCAAGTATGATTCACACATGTGGTATCGGCCGATCTCACCATATTTGGTATGGTCGGCCGATATCATATCTACATAGCGAGTATGATCACACATGTGGTATCGGCCGATCTCATCATATTTGGTATGGTCGGCCAATACCATACCTACGTAGCAAGTATGATCACACATGTGGTATCGGCCGATCTCACCATATTTGGTATGGTCGGCCGATACCATACCTACATAGCAAGTGTGATCACACATGTGGTATCGGCCAAGCTCACCATATTCACTATGATCGGCCGATACCATACCTACGTAGCAAGTGTGATCACACATGAGGTATCGGCCGATCTCATCATATTTGGTATGGTCGGCCGATACCATCCCTATGTAGCAAGTATGATCACACATGTGGTATCGGCCGATCTTACCATATTCACTATGGTCGGCCAGTACCACATTCATGTAAAATATATAACCACCATATCTTACTATCAACTACCAATGCAATACTGTTCTATCATTCTAATCTGAGAATACAACATTGGCGGGGTCGGCCGGACCCACATATACATTCCCTCGGCCGACCGTCGGGTGGACCCACTTTCATGACCATTTGTACATGTCGGGTGAACCAGATGTACGAGGGTTTTTGACTGAATGGTCTGTCATATTGCGCGTAGATCCGAGGGACTGGATCTTATGATTCAGGGTGAACAGTCTGGAGCGCTAAGGGGTTGCGTCTGGATCTTCGATCTCTGGATCTGACTGCTCCTCACATCCAGATCACCAAATCATCGCACATACATAACCTATGATAGCAGCTCACCATGCCACCCTCGATCAGTTTCCCACCTAACAGTTCTGCCATCATGGAGACCTTGGATGGGACGAACTGGCCCACTTGGGCACAGCACATCACAGCGCTCTTTCGCATAAATGGGTTCAAAGCGCATCTCACCCAGGACAGGCCTGCCACAGGCACCGCGGACTGGGATGCCAAGGAGGACATCGTTCTAGGCATTCTCGAGATGTACTGCCAGAAAGACGTCTGGACCACAGTAATGGACGACTCAAAGTTCAGTACATGCAAAGCCAAGTGGGCAGAACTCAAATGCGTCTATGGAGGGGTCGGATCTATGTCATCATTCAATACTTGGGTTGCTCTAACAAGCACCGCTCTCGATGACTCTTCCCCTATGCTGGCCCAGCTCCAGAAACTTAACGACGCACGCATCACTCTGGAGAATAATGATATGAAGATCACCGATCTCCAGTACTCCTTCATCCTTATTAAGGCACTTCCGGACACCTACTCCGCCGTTGCCTCGACTATCTTAGCGACAGGCGAGCCGAAGGACCTTTCCCCGCAAAAGATCCAAGATCGCATACTCAATGAGGAAGGTCAGTGGTCCGGTGCTTCCGCGTCTTTAAACAAGATCGCTCCAATTAAACGCAAGGGCGACAAGGCAGATAAAAGCAAAATCACATGCTATTACTGCCAGAAGATCGGGCACAAAAGTAACGAGTGCCGAAAGAAGAAGAAAGACGCGGCAGAGAAGGAGAAGAAAGACAAGGGAGGCAGCGGAAGCAGCGGAAGCACTAGTAAATCAGTCAACGTACACATTAATACCGCAACTATTCAGGAGGTTGATGATAATGACGACCTCCCTGTTTCCCTTTACACTGCCGCCCATTCTCGGTGGATGGTCGACTCCGGTGCAACCCATCATATCACCCCATACCGATCTGACTTCATAGATTGGTCCCCGACAAAAGGCTCAGTCAGCCTCGGAGGCCATGCAGAGATCGATCAAATTGGGACTGGAACTGTTGCGATCTGACCATCCGGAGGACATAAAATCATCCATCTCCACAATGTAATGCATGTCCCAGACTGTTACGCGCAGGGGACCCATTACTAGATTGGATTGGAGCCTTACTATCGGACACTACCCGTAGTATGCAGGAGACTGAACGATTATGTATTTCCGCGACCCGTATCATTGACTCGTGCCCCTCTGATCCATACACCCTTATACGGTGTGACTCGTCTTCTAACAAATGACTCATAGTAAAACCACCCAAAACCCTTATTTAGCAGTTAGAATCTTGTAGAGGTCCGACCGATACTACGATTATCTATAGCGTGTTATCTGGCTTGCTTTAGGGCAGTTACTTATGAACGCCAACCACAGCTGACGACCCGGAACATAAGAAGAATAGAAGAGGACAATAGATCACTCACTTATGGAGGCCGACTGTTAACTTCTATTCCTCATACTCATACACACTATACGACATCGCGTTTACGCCCCCAGATCCCATATAGGTAGTAAACTCTACTCTTTGGTGCTGTAGTGTCCTATCCCTGATTAGGGGTGAGTTCAGGGGTCCACTATATCGCGTTTACAGTGTGGCCTGATAGAATTCGTAATTTATTACTTCCGAAACATGTATATAAACCCATCTTTGACGTCGAGAAGCCCTAAGCTTCTCTTGGAAATCAATTCCCTGTTTTCCATACTCAGACCCATCTAAAGGGGAAAGCCTTTAGCTCATCTCTTACCCAGAACCCTCAACGAAGCCCAAAGAAAGTTTGATAGAGATTGGACTCGAGGAGGACTTTCAATTTCTCTTCGAATTCATTCCCTATCGTGGAAAAGGTTACGATCACTTGTCAAAACCTTTTCTACGACTTGTAGACAGTGTTGTAGTGGTAACTGACTATTACAACATTGCCTTCAAGGACGGCATTGTTGTTCAGTAATAATTACTATTGAACAACTAGGTTGTCCTTACAAAGATCATAGAGGTTATTAAGAGACCTTGTTATCGATTAGCGTTATACCTACTGTACCAAAGTAGACTGGTGGAATTATATCATTACGAACCCACATTAGAAGAGAATTTACAAAACATATTGATCAGAGGATACACCTTACAGCCCCAACCTCGATTAAATAGGGTTTACCTACTACAGTACTATAGCGAAGAATCTCCATTGATACGACTCTACATCAGAAGAGGAACTCCTAGAAGAAACTAAAACAACTCCAGTTGTTTCACAAGCACCAGCTTGCGCTTATCGAGTATAAGTGGCATTAGAAGGATCCATATCAAACAGATCATACGGCCATCGCCAGAATACGCACAGGGCGTAACACAAGAGAAGCTTCCTTCAAAAGAAAACAAGAAGATATGGCATATCAGATCATAACAAAAGAATTTCAAGAAGAACGCGAATATCAAGTTCCTACCAGAACTGAAGATGACCTCCCCCCCGAAATCAAAGGAAATGGTGCAATATGGTTTGACCCAGGGACTTCTTCGAATGGGTACAGCATCCCAGCTGGATATCATATCCAAAAAGATAATATTTCCTATCCCGTTGAATTTATCAATAACCAATGGTATTCCATCAATTGGGACGATACTGAGCGCTTCCATGGGTATTGGGTGCGCCCATCAAACCTTCTTGAACAAGGACTCTTCGATCTTGGATGGGTTGGAAGAACAATAACATCTGCTCTATTAATACCACGAACAAGAGCAGAAACTACCAGCACTAGAGCAGATGAAGATTCAGACAAAGAAAAGGAATTAGAAGATGAGGGAGTGGATCAAAATCCAGAGCTTACTGAAAGGTTGGCTGATGAATTCGCCCTACAATCAAGTGTGCTAGGATTAGCAGAAGAAATTGACCCTACCCAAGATCGTACCCACTACATGCCTAACATATTACCATCTGCAAGGAGCATGGCACCCACTTCCATTAATTATGGGACTACTCGCAATCCACCAAGCATCAGAATAGCATCCGCTCGAGTTGAACAAGAAGATACTATTGCAGCAACTACTACCACTGACGTCACCAAAATAATTAAAGACGTCATCAAGAATGATGGTGGACTTAAAGGGAGAATACCCGAACCATTTATGGGTGACAGGACCAAGACTGTGGCATTTATGAATGCTTTCGACCTATTTTGGATGACCAATGAAGATAACAATTATATGAAGAACCCATACAAACGTTGTACCTATTTCCTAGGATTGATGGAAGGGCCTCTACTTGAAGATTGGGTAGTACAACATACAACTGAACTAAGGGAAAAGACGACTCGTTCATCGGACAAAATTTCTAAAGGAGATGAACAACTCTGGGAAGATCTCAAGGAGGCCTTTAAGCGATCATTTGCCCATACCAGTCAAATAGAGGACTCCCGTACTCAGCTAGAAAAACTACGCATGAAGGAATTCGAAATCGACCAGTATATTGCCAAGTTTGAGAACCTTCTTAATAAAGGAGCCATCCCCAGAACCGAAGTAGGTGCACTGGCAAAGTTCAAAGAAGGGCTTGACCCACGAATCCTTTCTGGGTCTTAAAACGTGACATTGTACCAACAACTATCGATGAATGGGAGGAATCCTCGCGAAAAGAAGTCCGACGAATGGATCAATATAGAGAAGCCATGGCCGCTAATAAGAACTTGAAAACGGCCCCCAAATTTACTAAGTGGAAGAACCGATTACAAGCTTTTAAGAAAACACGTGATGAAGTGGTCCCAATGGAGATAGATGCAGCAAAACTCTCTAACCCCGAAAAGGTTAAAGAAATCGAAAGGTTCAAGAAAGAGGGACGATGCTTCAAATGTCGAAACCAAGGACACATCAAACGCAATTGTCCTGAATGGGGCAAAGAGAAACAATCCAAACCTCCCCCATACCAGCCTAAAGTTCGAACTGCCACCTCTTCTCCCCTTACTGTAAAGAAAGAAGAAGAAGAGGATTCTAAACCAAAGACTCAAGACCTAGAACAACTAGCCAGAACTATGAGGACTCTGGACGAAAATAAAACAGAGGAACTATTCAATCTTATTATGGACGCCGATTCGGATTTTTAGAAACACCCTTGCATGCGGTCGCTGCTAGGGTGCTACAAGTGTCTAGAGGAGCTAGTAACCATGAAAATGCTCTTAATATAGATGTGCTGTTACTTCCGACACAAAAGACCGAATCAGCCCTTTTGGATAGTGGTGCCACTGAAAATTTTATTGATCCTGAAACAGTGGATGACCTCCGCCTCCCCATTATAAAATTACCACAAACCAGAATCATCCATAATATCGATGGGACCCATAATAAAGCTGGCAATATCACGCATGCCTGCCCTTTACAAGTACAATGGGGAGGACAAACTTATAAAGCCAATTTTTATATCACAAACTTAGGACAAGACCGACTCATATTTGGGTTTCCCTTCCTACAACATTTTAATCCAAACATAAACTGGAAACAAAAGACCTTAGCCACAAAAGGGAAAATCCTTTTAACATCACAATCCCCCCTTAAACATCGATGGCTGCTCTGGAGAAAGGACAATTACCGAATACCAAAGGAAAACCTAAAGAAAGCCACCTTTGCACAAAAATGGGCAGCCCTGGCTGACAGACAAAAGGTGCATCTTAAAGAAGATGAACTGCCAGAGAAGTATCAAAGACACTATCAAGTATTCTCGGAAGAAGGAGCAAGGCGCCTACCCCTTCTCGGATAGAAGACATGGCAATTACATTTAAGGAAGATGCCCCAGAACAGCTTGACTGCAAGGTTTATCCCTTAACGTCTAAAGAGCTCAAGGTTCTCCGCGAAACCTTAAACGAGGACTTGGAGAAAGGATATATCAAACATGGAACTTCATCATATGTGTCTCCAATATTCTTCATACCAAAAAAGGACCAAGGAGAACTCCGTATGGTTATCGACTATAGAAAACTCAATGATATTACTAAAAAGGACTTCTACCCCTTACCCAACTTACGAACCGAACTGGAAAAATTGTCACACCACAAATTATTCTCTAAATTCGATGTTAGAGCAGGATATAACAACATACGAATCAAAGAGGAAGATCAATACAAGGCAGCCTTCAAAACCCCGTTAGGAACCTTTATCCCTACAGTTATGACCTTTGGATTTTGTAATGCACCATCGATCTTCCAACGAGCCATGAACCGTGACTTAGAAACTCTCAAACAAAAATACCCCGACAACTTTGCAAATTACATGGATGATGTGGGGATCGGCACCAATAATACCACTGAAGGACAGAGACTCCATGAACAAATAATACATGAATTCCTCGACGTATTGGAAAAACACTCCTATTTCCTGAAGGTATCCAAATGTGAATTTGAAAAAGACACCATGGAGTTCCTGGGTTCCGTGTTGGAATGGGCACTGTACGCATTGATCCGACAAAAATAGGAGGGATTACAGATTGGCCTAGAACCTTACATTCAGTTAAAGAAGTACGACAAATCCTAGGAGTTCTAGGATACCAAAGAGCATTTATACAAGATTACGCGAGGTTGGCGAAGCCCCTCAATGATCTACTTAAAAAGGGAAGAAGATTCGAATGGACCAATGAATGCACAGAGGCCCTTAATGCCCTCATTAACCAAGTGGCACAGAACCCCGTGTTAACTGCACCGAACCCAGAAATACCCTTTGAACTAGAAACCGATGCATCTGCATATGCAGTTGGAGCAGTATTGTTTCAACCAGACGAAAGAGGAAAATGTTTAGCCATTGGATACGCCTCTAGAACACTTAATGCCGCCGAAAGGAATTACGACATTTGGGACCGAGAATTTTTAGGACTTATTTTTGGACTCACGTACTGGAGACATCTTCTGTGCGGGACCAAACATCCTGTAAAGGTCTTTGTAGACCATGCCAACTTGTTACATTACCGACACCCCCAAAAAGTCAACCGAAGAGTTGCCCGATATATCCTTACATTGGCCGATTATAACATCCAACTTCAACATAGAGCTGGGCCGCAGAACAAAGCCGATGCTCTTTCCCGAAGACCTGATTACGACCAAGGGGAAGAAGATAACCAAGAAGTTACACCTCTCCCACCTTACCTGTTTGGAGACAGAATACGGTCAGCCGCCTTGGATGCGTTGGTAGAAGAATCCCAGCAAAAATTGCGAGACATATTTGAAAAGTTAGAACAAACACATGGATGGACTTTACAAAATGGCTTATGGAAGAAAGACGGACGAGTTGCCGTCCATGAAGATACCATCAAAGCGCAAATTCTGAAGGAACATCATGACCATCCAATAGCTGGACACCCCGGAGCGGCATCAACCTATTTTTCTATAAGGAATAAATATTGGTGGCCAAATATGAAGGATTGGATCCGACAATATGTAAAGGGGTGTGGTACTTGTCAACAAAATAAAACCAACACCAGACCCCCAAAACCACCATTATACCCCATTACACCAAAGCGGAATGCCAAACCCTTTGAAACCATATCGATGGATTGGATCACTAAACTCCCCCATCAGAAGGAAATGACGCCATACTTACTATTACCGACCATGACTGCTCTAAGGCAGTCCTACTCTTTCCATGTAAAGAAAATATGGGTACCCAGGAATTAGCGAAGCTATACGCTAAGGAAGTATTCCCTCATTTTGGGATACCCTCCCGAATCATTTCAGATCGAGATACTAGGCTCACATCCGCACTGGCAAAACAAATATGCCAAGAAGCCAAAATAGAGCAAAACATCAGTACAGCTTACCACCCGCAAACGGATGGACAATCAGAACGCACCAATCAAACTCTTGAAACTTATCTCAGGATCTTTTGCAATGAAGAGCAAACTGATTGGAGCGAGTGGATCCCCTTGGCCCAATATGCCTTGAATGCCCGACCATCTACCACTACAAAAATCCCCCCTTTTCAAGCTCTTATTGGGGTAATACCTAGAGGGCAAGTAGACAATGAGGACTTAAACATCCCAACTCAAGAACGGCCAGAACATTTAAAACACCTTCGAGAAAAGATCCATGAAGCAATACTCCACAGCCAAATGATGATGATTAAAGATACCGCATTTAAAGCGTATCAGATCGGAGATCAAGTCTGGTTAGATGCTAAGAACCTTAAAACGACTCACCCAACCCACAAATTAAGAGCGAAGCGCTATGGACCTTTTAAAGTAATTGACGTCATTAGCCACATTGCTTATCGACTCCAACTACCCCATCCTGGAAGATCCACAATGTTTTTCATGCTTCCTACCTATCTCCTTACAATGAAACGCCACAACACGGTCCCAATTTCTTAGAACCACCCCCTGACATCATAGAAGGGGAACCTGAATGGGAAGTGGAGTCCATAGTAGGAACGAGACTCTTTGGACGAAAGAAAGTTCGACAGTACCGTGTCCGTTGGAAGGGATATTCAGATGCCCATGATAGTTGGGAACCTGAAGGGAACATCCACGCCCCCGAACTTGTTCAAGCTTACATGAAGCAACATGAGGCTATAAGAAGCCTACGAATTGAAGAAGAAGAACCCATGTCCAATCTCCCTATAGAAGTCCAAGAAGCCATTAAAGCCTACAGTACCCGACAAAAAGCATCCACTAGCGCACAAATCCCGATTTCAGAACCCGTAGATCTCCCCTTATCCCCGCTAAGATTCAGAACCCCCGAAGTACTCGCTGCCGTACAGTCCAGAACTCTGATCGAAGCTATCGGCTCTATTCATCCTAAACTGGAAGAGATAAGACGACAAACTGGCCAAATCACCGAAGAACCAGAAACGCAACAAGAAGCCCTGCCTCCTTTGGGAACCACTACCGAGACAGACCAAAATAGAAGTTCAAGCCACCCTGAGCGACACCGAGACTCACACAGCCCCATACCAGATCGAGTTGGTTACTCGTATTACCCCAAAGCCACCTACGAGTCCCAGGCCCTCTTGGGAGACCCTCTAGCCGAAAATGTTACTGGTCTTGGTAATCCTAATATTCATATGGATGGCCCTGCGGACACTACTCCAGATCCTCCTTGGTTTCGAAAACCCGGACCCACCATTCTGCCGACATCCAGGGTGTAGATTCTGACGGCCAAACTATAGACCTCCCTTTCATGAGATATGCCCTAATTGACAACAATCCGATGCTGCTCGGAACA
>JAGKRU010000108.1:42909-91957 GCA_022884055.1 Russula griseocarnosa
ACTCTTTCCATGTAAAGAAAATATGGGTACCCAGGAATTAGCGAAGCTATACGCTAAGGAAGTATTCCCTCATTTTGGGATACCCTCCCGAATCATTTCAGATCGAGATACTAGGCTCACATCCACACTGGCAAAACAAATATGCCAAGAAGCCAAAATAGAGCAAAACATCAGTACAGCTTACCACCCGCAAACGGATGGACAGTCAGAACGCACCAATCAAACTCTTGAAACTTATCTCAGGATCTTTTGCAATGAAGAGCAAACTGACTGGAGCGAGTGGATCCCTTGGCCCAATATGCCTTGAATGCCCGACCATCTACCACTACAAAAATCCCCCTTTTCAAGCTCTTATTGGGGTAATACCTAGAGGGCAAGTAGACAATGAGGACTTAAACATCCCAACTCAAGAACGGCCAGAACATTTGAAACACCTTCGAGAAAAGATCCATGAAGCAATACTCCACAGCCAAATGATGATGATCAAAGATACCGCATTTAAAGCGTATCAGATCGGAGATCAAGTCTGGTTGGATGCTAAGAACCTTAAAACAACTCACCCAACCCACAAATTAAGAGCGAAGCGCTATGGACCTTTTAAAGTAATTGACGTCATTAGCCACATTGCTTATCGACTCCAACTACCCCATCCTGGAAGATCCACAATGTTTTTCATGCTTCCTACCTATCTCCTTACAATGAAACGCCACAACACGGTCCCAATTTCTTAGAACCACCCCTGACATCATAGAAGGGGAACCTGAATGGGAAGTGGAGTCCATAGTAGGAACGAGACTCTTTGGACGAAAGAAAGTTCGACAGTACCGTGTCCGTTGGAAGGGATATTCAGATGCCATGATAGTTGGGAACCTGAAGGGAACATCCACGCCCCGAACTTGTTCAAGCTTACATGAAGCAACATGAGGCTATAAGAAGCCTACGAATTGAAGAAGACGAACCCATGTCCAATCTCCCTATAGAAGTCCAAGAAGCCATTAAAGCCTACAATACCCGACAACGAGCATCCACTAGCGCACAAATCCCGATTTCAGAACCCGTAGATCTCCCTTATCCCTGCTAAGATCAGAACCCCGAAGTACTCGCTGCCATACAGTCCAGAACTCTGATCGAAGCTATCGGCTCTATTCATCCTAAACTGGAAGAGATAAGACGACAAACTGGCCAAATCACCGAAGAACCAGAAACGCAACAAGAAGCCCTGCCTCCTTTGGGAACCACTACCGAGGCAGACCAAAATAGAAGTTCAAGCCACCCTGAGCGACACCGAGACTCACACAGCCCCATACCAGATCGAGTTGGTTACTCGTATTACCCCAAAGCCACCTACGAGTCCCAGGCCCTCTTGGGAGACCCTCTAGCCGAAAATGTTACTGGTCTTGGTAATCCTAATATTCATATGGATGGCCCTGCGGACACTACTCCAGATCCTCCTTGGTTTCGAAAACCCGGACCCACCATTCTGCCCGACATTCAGGGTGTAGATCCTGATGGCCAAACTATAGACCTCCCTTTCATGAGATATGCCCTAATTGACAACAATCCGATGCTGCTCGGAACAATGGGACGAGACCGAGAAGTATATGGAACTTATCTCGAAGCCCGTCCTAATCCTCTATCCCCCCTATTATGGGAGTAGATGACGAACAACTCGACCCTCTCTGCCTAGACCACCCCTTCAACTGGCCATTAAACCTAGCCCTTTATTCCTTAGGAGATGCAGGGATTATTGCTGATGTACACCGATATAGAACTGCCTATCCAAAGCTCAAGGAGCTGAAACGTGAGAATGCCCGGATCAACAAAATTATCGAAGCTATGTTGAAGGATCAAGAAGAACATGTCAAGGAACTCATGACATTTCTAAATGAAGTACAAGGGATAAGGGCCAGGCTCAGTAATGCGAGAGTGATGACCAGACTCCACCCGATCCTACTACGTATGGCGGTAGAGAGGGACATCCCCAATCCCTACTACCCACATACTTATAAGACACCCCACTCGACGAGTAACAGACCCCAACTCCTTACCCAAAGGACGAGGAACAGGACACTAACGAGGACACCCCTACACCCGAAGTTCATCTAGTTCCTCCTCCACGAATTTCTGACTATTCCGCCGGTAATCCAAGAGGACCCATCATCGACCAGTACCCTTCGACGAACCCATGCCGCGATACGAAAAGGTCAGCTTCCCGACCCAGGACCCAGAGGCAAACTCCCCGGCCTCCGTAAGTGTCACTACTGTCGGGAGCCAGGCCATTGGAATTGGGACTGCCCGAACCCCACGAAAGTGCCCAACCGTAGGGCGCTGTATAGTCCCCCTTAGACACCCCACTTCGATAAGGCGTGCGAGTTGGGAGGACGGACCAAATTCAACAACCATATCGAGGAGTGCGATCTTCGTCATAGATGGAGGCGCCCAAAGAATAAGAAGGCTCGTCAGTCTTCGCCACCCCTCCTCCTCCTCCCACAAATGCGATTTCGCCCACTGGGACGCCAGAGCCCTCCTTTGACCCCACTACACCCTCTGGCAGTTTACTCTTCGCGCCTAACCCCACCGCCCTAGCCTATCCCGAATTCGAACCATCCCCCTATCAAGCAGCTAATGAAGGAGGCGGATGGGGTATCGGCGAAGTACAAGGAAGTGGATGGGGGATACTACCGGATGGGGTACTGACTTGCCCCCCTTCATTACAACGACGCCTACCCAACCACCGCCACCGACTCTTACTATCAAGAGTCCGAAGACGCGACCCGAAATAACTTCCTCAATTACGCAGAGGAAGATTTACCAGGGCCGTTTACTATTACGACTTTGACCCCTTGCACCCAACGCTAACCACCTTCTCTGAACTATCGGCTCAGCTATTGGCTTCCCATCCTCCCACAAGACAACGTCAGCAACTTGGAGTCACTGGCTAGAGAAGGGGTAATGTTACGCGCAGGGGACCCATTACTAGATTGGATTGGAGCCTTACTATCGGACACTACCCGTAGTATGCAGGAGACTGAACGATTATGTATTTCCGCGACCCGTATCATTGACTCGTGCCCCTCTGATCCATACACCCTTATACGGTGTGACTCGTCTTCTAACAAATGACTCATAGTAAAACCACCCAAAACCTTATTTAGTAGTTAGAATCTTGTAGAGATCCGACCGTTACTACGATTATCTATAGCGTGTTATCTGGCTTGCTTTGGCTCAGTAGGTTTGGCTTCTGTTTATGTATGCCTTGAGGTCTTCGGTTCAAGACTTGTATGGGTACAAAATATGTGTAAGTCCAGAACATATCGTAGGGGTGCGTCATCGACCCGCGATAAGCCATGTATAGTTATAAGGTACCGTATGACTCATACGCTACCTTGGAATCGTTTCAGGTTGTGGGGCTCCTAGCTTGTACGGTACCCCACATGTCATCTTGTATATAAGACGTCTAGAATCAGTCGAGAAGCCTTAAGCTTCTCTTGGAAATCAATCCCCTGTTTTCCATACTCAGACCCATCTAAAGGGGAAAGCCTTTAGCTCATCTCTTACCCAGAACCCTCAACGAAGCCGAAAGAAAGTTTGATAGAGATTGGACTCGAGGAGGACTTTTCAATTTCTCTTTGAATTCATTCCCTATCGTGGAAAAGGTTACGATCACTTGTCAAAACCTTTTCTACGACTTGTAGACAGTGTTGTAGTGGTAACTGACTATTACAACATTGCCTTCAAGGACGGCGTTGTTGTTCAGTAATAATTACTATTGAACAACTAGGTTGTCCTTACAAAGATCATAGAGGTTATTAAGAGACCTTGTTATCGATTAGCGTTATACCTACTGTACCAAAGTAGACTGGTGGAATTATATCATTACGAACCCACATTAGAAGAGAGTTTACAAAACATATTGATCAGAGGATACACCTTACAGCCCCAACCTCGATTAAATAGGGTTTACCTACTACAGTACTATAGCGAAGAATCTCCATTGATACGACTCTACATTAGAAGAAGAACTCCTAGAAGAAACTAAAACAACTCCAGTTGTTTCACAAGCACCAGCTTGCGCTTATCGAGTATAAGTGGCATTAGAAGGACCCATATCAAACAGATCATACGGCCATCGCCAGAATACGCACAGGGCGTAACACTGGGTCCCCACTTCAACGACAATAGAATGTGCCCAGGCGTATGGGCGTGTCGCAGTGATGCGACCTGTGAGGTCTCGACCGTAACGAATGATCGGGAGTGCTTGAGAGAAGTTGAAGTTGAGGAAGGCCGGCATGATGAATGGTGTAGTGGTGTATAATCGAGTTGCAGGCGCGGGAGCGCTCGACGTGTGTGACGGTGACGGACAGTAATACCAAACGCTCGGTCATGTCGCTGCTGGCTAATCAGCCTTAGCAAATACTGCATGTGCCAGCGGGCCACTGCGGTCAACCAACCCCCATTTCCCCCGGTGTCACCGGCTCTCTGGGGTGAGGCTAGCTTGTACGCCTTATGGACAGAGGTAAGTTCCATTCAGGATCCGGCCATACCGGGTATGGACTTGTTTCGGTGTCTTGTGTTGTGTGATTCCCTTGATCGTCGGCTTGTGAAACTAAATGCATAGGATTGATAGCAGTGCGGGCTGCTCTTCTGGATTTCTCGGTGTTTGAGCTATCGATACGGATTGTCCGGGGTTTGTAATTGTATCCATTGGCTTGTTATCGTTCCGTCGGGCATTCTAGGGACAGTCGGGTAGTACAGTTGGATTAGTTACTTACCCAAATACTGGTATCTCCGTCTACGGGTTCGCGTCTCCAGTAGTCCTGTCAGGGATGTATTTATACGGCTCCAACTTGAGATGGGAAGCCTCAAGTTGAGTCTCCTGTCTATCAGAATACGAGGCTAGTGACCAACAACCCTTTTTCCTACGCTCGAGCTCTCTACTTCATAAGGGGAACCTCTGGTATAACGTACAGAGGCTACGTACCCTTACTCAGACGCATCTAAGGGGCAGAGCCCTTAGCTTTCTTAACTTCAAGCACTACGCAAACTCCACTTCACGGCGGTCGCTAGTAGCGGCGGTGACACTAGACTCAACTTTCTTCAAATACAAAGCTACGGTGGCTGATCCGTACGACGAACTCGAGGAGTTCTACCTCAAGGACGAGGAACTAGTCAGATACCGACCAAACTCAAGGATTATCCTGGTCGAACGATACAACGAACATAACAAGACAGGAAAGCAGTACCTGGTCTTTTGTGAAAGCGACAAACTACGGATTAAACGAAGCATACCGGTGGTGCTATTCAGTAACAGGTGGTACAAGATCCACGTCACCCCAGACAACAGAAACTTCCTATTAGGAGAGGAATTCGACGACGCACATAACTTTGACACAACTATCGAGGCAGCAGACGCGCCAAAGCCAGACTCTCCACCAGCCTACCAGAGAGACATCCTAAACGAGGACGACAGAGCACCAAGCCCATCAGGAAATCCCCAGGAGATAGGGGAAGAGCCATCGGACGACGAAACAGATCCGATTGACCAAACCATCAGACACAGCCCGGTGCAAATTAAAAGAACTCCGAGTAACCCGCCCCCTCAGCACCAAAATTTCTTCCTAGCCACCCCATCAAGACCTAGCAACCCACCGCTCCAGCAGCAAACGCTAATGACGACAACATCAACTGCCCACACCAGCACAGGAACCTCCTCCAACCCCGCAAGGGGAACTGGGAACCCCGCCACCGCCGAATCCCTCAAAACCGCCTTCAACAAAGCCTTCAAACGACTCCCACCCTCCAATCCTGGAGGAGGAGGTGGAGGGGGAGGAGGAGGTGGAGGCGGTGGAGGCGCAGGGCCAGGAAATGCAATGGTACCAGTGGCCGCAGCAGCCGATGTACGAACGATGGGAAGCCGACCCGACCCCTTCGATGGGGATAGGACGAAAGCCGATGCATTCATCGAAGACGTCAAGATGTACTTCAGGCTCAACAGTGACGTCGCAGGGCATAACTCCCCCATGAAGAAAATCGCATTCACCCTCACACATATGAAAGGACCACGAGTGGCAGGATGGGTACGCGATGCAGGAGAATTTTTAGACCATTTGGACCCCGCCGTGGACAATGTCCCAGCCCTATGGGAACAATTCCTGGATGAATTTGAAGCACAATTCCAAGATACGGCCAAAGAAGAACGGGCACGCACTGAATTACAAACTCACTCTATGAAGGGGGATCAAATTGATGAGTACATCAGTAAATTCGAAGAATTGGCCCGGTTAGCAAACTACACCACCGGAAACCCCGAGACCATACGACAGTTTCTGGCAGGATTAACGCCAGAAACCCTTAAAGATGTAAAGAGGGCACCTACAGTCGAAACCTACCCCGCCATCAAGGAGAGGGCGGTCCAAAGCGTCCAGGCACAGAACGAGGTCAAGCAAATCCTAGCCCAGCAACAAGCGTTGAAGGGGACCAGGACACATCACCCTTCCCTCTATCAAGGGCAAGGGAGATTCCAACAGAGGGCGCCCCCACGTCCATTCTACGACCACAACAACCCAAACCGGCAATACCAGAACTACAGACCACCCCAGCGACCTGCATACAATTCCTCGAACGCCCCACGATGGATGAACAACCAGCCAGTCCCTATGGATTTGGGAAGAAACCGAGCACCCCCAAGGCGAGGCCCGGGAAGAATCAACCTCGCAGGACCAACAACACCCGCTCGCAACAGAGCATGCTTTCAGTGTGGGCAACATGGCCACTTTGCCAGGGAATGCCCGAATTGACCGAGCCAGAAGAACAAGAAACGAATCAATCTCATAGACTTCGAGCCAGAAGATCCGTACAGGGATAACTACCAGGAACCCGAAATCGACCGTGTAGCCCACATAAAAAGCCAGATGGACTCCATGACCTTCGATGACCGAAAACAACTTATCCAGGAGCTGGGCCAAGGGCCTCAGCCGGATTTTTAGACAGTCTAATTAGGTCGGCCTTGATTAGACGGACGCTTAAGGATGATGTATATATCTCAGCACGAAAGTCAATGACAGTCCGCTGCTATACTCAAACTAAAGCGAAAAGGGCCGAAATCGTCGCCTTAATCGATTCAGGAGCGACAGAAAACTTCCTTAACCTCTCCCTTGCAAGATGGCTACGACTCCCCATCAAACGACTAGAAGAACCGAGGACGCTCTACAATGTGGACAACACGGAGAACAAGGCAGAAAAACTGCAATACTATATGGACTTACAGGTCACTACGGGAACTAAGCGCACCAACCTCCGGTTCTTCCTCACGGACCTAGGCAAAAACCAGGCAATATTAGGATACTCATGGTTCGCAGCGGTACAGCCGAATATCGACTGGGCCAAAGGATGGATCGACCACACTCAACTACCCATCATCTTGCGAGCCCCAGATGCAGACAGGGCTCGATTTGTCCCACGGCAGCGAAATGTCCCCCGACAACGAAGGCAACTAGAAGGCGGGCGGTACTACATTGGATCAGTGACTATCCATCCCAAGCCCAACAACAAACAAACCAAAGGAGCCATACCGACCGCTTTCGCCCGACACAAGAAAGTGTTCGACGAAGAACAATCACAACGCCTGCCACGTCATACTATCTGGGACCATGCAATAGAGCTACTCCCCGATGCACCGGCGACCTTACCTGCCCGCCTCCTACCCCTCAATCGCGCAGAACAGGAAGAAATGCACCGATTCGTCAAAGAGCACCTACGACGAGGAACCATTTGAGAATCCTGGAGCCCCTACGCCGCCAACTTCTTCTTCGTTAAAAAGAAGGATGGCAAACTACGCCCCGTCCAAGACTACCGCCCCATCAACAAATGGACTAAGAAGAACCGCAATGTATCCCCCCTCATTCCCCAAACCATTGACCGACTCAGTGGTTGTACCCTGTTTACCAAGTTCGATGTCCGATGGGGTTATAACAATATCAGGATCAAACCCGGCGACGAATGGAAGGCCGCTTTCCTCACACCAGAAGGCCTCTTCGAGCCGACTGTAATGTTCTTCGGACTCACCAATTCCCCCGCCACCTTTCAAATGATGATGAACACCATCTTCCGCACGGAGGTGGCCCAGGGCTGGTTGTCGGTTTACATGGACGACATCGCAATCCACACGAAACCCCTCAACGGTGAAACTGACGAACAACACCGGCTACGACATGAACGACTAACCCACCACGTTCTTGACGTCTTGGAACGACATGACCTCTACCTAAAACCCGAGAAATGCACCTTCGCTCAACCAGAGATCGAATACCTTGGGGTCATCATTGGTAACAACTCCCTCCGGATGGATCCCTCGAAACTCGACAGCGTGGCCACATGGCCAGTCCCACGCAGACCCACTGACGTCCGAAAATTCCTCGGATTCACTGGCTACTACCGATATTTCGTCAAGGACTACTCTAAGATCGCCCGACCACTCCTCGACCTTACAAAGAAAACCACTACTTGGCATTGGGGCCCTGCGCAGGACCGGGTGTTCTCTCACCTCAAAACTCTCATGTGCTCTCAACCAGTCCTCACCCAACCGGATTTCGAAAAACGATTCTACCTTCAAACTGATGCTTCCGCGTATGGCGTGGGCGCCGTACTCTCGCAGGCGGCAAACCCTAGAGCACCTCTCACGACAAAAACTGGTATCACCCGAAACTTCAAGCCCAAACTACATCCCATAGCATACTATTCAGCAACTTTCACCCCCACCGAACGAAACTACGACATATACGAACGAGAACTCCTCGCCATCATGAAATCCTTGGCACACTGGCGACCTTACTTGGGATGGACAAAGGAACCGTTTACCATACTAACAGATCATGCGAACCTCCAGTACTGGAAATCCCCGAAGAACCTGAACCGACGCACAGCCCGATGGCACGCCAACCTGCAAGAATACGACTTCAACATCGAATATGTACCTGGGAAAACCAATACCTCCGCCGATGCCCTATCCCGACCAAATGATGCTGATGAAGGGAAGAATGACAACCAAGCTGTGACGATGCTCCCATCAGACAAATTCATTAACGCCATCGGGACTGATGAGCAAGACCGACGAGCGCTGATGAGCCGAATACACGATCATCCCACCGCTGGACATCCCGGCAGAGATGAGACCATACGAAGGGCCAAGCAGTACACTACATGGCCAGGAATGAATCAATGGATCGCCAACTACATCAGAGGCTGCGCTACCTGTCAACAAAACAAGATCCTCACCCACCGGAAGAAGATCCCGGCGTTCCGAATCCTGACGGAGGATGAAGTGCTCCCCTTCCAGCAAATAGCCATGGACCTCATTACAGGACTACCCAAACATAAGGGGAAGGATGCGATACTAACCATCGTCGATCATGGGTGTAGCAGGGCCGCGGTCTTCATTCCCTGCACCACTACGATTACAGGACCAAGCATTGCTCAACTGTACCTAGAGCACGTCTACAAATGGTTCGGACTACCACGAAAAGTCATCAGCGACCGAGACCCCAGATTCACTTCTCACTTCGCTAAAGGGATCAACGAGCAACTCGGCATCCAACAGAATCTCTCCACGGCGTTTCACCCCCCGACTGATGGCCTGTCCGAGCGAAAGAACCAATGGGTCGAACAATATCTCCACCTAGTCACTTCCGCATCCCCGGAAGATTGGACCCATTGGATAGCTGTGGCGACGGCTGTGCACAACAACCGACAAAATGAGACTACGGGGCTATCCCCGAATCAAGTCTTGTTGGGATATGAAACCAATGTCTCCCCTCCAACGGTGCAACCATCAAAGAACCATGAAGCACAACAGCGCGTTACCATCATGAGGGAGAAACGGGAAATGGCCATTGATGCCATCAACAAGGTGGCAAAGCGGGGACAACCGATCGCGTCACAGTACCAAATCAATGACCAAGTGTGGCTTGATGCAACCAACTTGTTGATCCACCACCAAAAGACTAAGCTAGCCCCCAAGCGATATGGACCGTTCCGGGTCATCAAGGAAATCAGCCCAGTAGCGTATCGACTAGAACTGCCCATCTCGTGGCGAATCCACAACGTGTTCCATGCCTCGCTGCTCTCTCCCTATAACGAAAGTGTTGAACATGGACCAAACTTTACCCGACCGCCCCCGGAACTGGTTGAAGGGCAACAGGAATACGTAGTGGAACGTATCATTAATCATAGGTGGCGAAGGCGCCCGAAGCGCCTAGAATACCTCATCAAATGGGATGGATGGCCGGAATCCGATAACACTTGGGAGCCTGAAACTAACATACACGCTCCCGACCTAATAAAGAAGTATCATCGCCACACCCCACTGGGACAGATAAAAGCGGTTGAAACAATCCCCTTTAACCAATGGAATCCCCATCCCAACTGTCCCTGCAAGGCCTTGGTCAACGCATCACCAGGACTTCGACGCCTCTTCGAGAGCAAGAACTTCTACCCTGAGCCAGACGAATCCGCCCATCACGCCCTCTTCCGCTGCCAGAACAATCTTCCCCCGACCACGGTATCCTCTCTCGCTATTGGTGCTTCCTCGACTACTGTCCTTGGCACCACCCGGCTAACCGATGGCAAATGGACGGATCGAACAACTCATCGACGAAATATTGGAGGGAGAGGGAGGAGGAGGCATTGATGAATGAATTGGCTACTACAACGCTGGAGAGGGCCAGGCATTATCGGGCCCAGGGGCACCAGGACGATCCCCGACACCCACCCTGGCGATCCGCAACCCGGAGATCGAAGTGGCATACATACCGCGCACTCCCTCTCCAAGCTCGCCATCCACCTCCAGTACAAGGAGCACCGCCAACCCCGCTCACCTATCAATCCCCCGTCATGATTCCCCACGCCCAATCTCTCCAGGAACAGCTAACATTGCCCTCCAACTTAACCCCAACACCGCCACCGCCGTCGACATCGCAAGGGGACTCGTGGCCACCATACAAGAGCGCTCCCGAGTCGAGGAGCGGCTCCACGCCATCCAGGAGGCCCGCCTCGAAAGACTGGAGTACCTCGAGGCCCGCCTCCCCGAATACTTGGCCTCACTCCCCCGACCTGAGCCCCCTGTGGGCTACGTCTGCAACGACGGCCGAAGGGCCCCATCATTCCTCATCACTGACGGCGGACGGACCACAGTCACTTGGTGGGTCCGACAACTCTCTGACGGCCGCGTGGAGGGGCTCCCCAGGGTCAACGGGCCAGACGACATCCCAACCATCGGAGACATATATGCAGAGCCAGACGACGACGATGACGAACCCTACCGCCCCCTTGCCCCCTGGCTCCTCCGCCTCCTCACCGGACCCCCATACCTCTATGCCCCGCTTGTGCAGCGTGTGCAAGACACCGGTAATTGGGGACTCATGGCAGAGATCCTTCGATTCCGGCGTTGCCACCACCTCCAGCTCGACTTGGCTCTGCGGATCGACGCCTTGCGTACAGAAGCGCGCAGCACCGCTGAGGACCTCGCCGCTGCCAGAGGACGCCTCGAACTCGCTAGACTCGGTCGTGTCGCCCACCCTCTTCTCTCACTTGCCGGTCCCAATGCACCCGAGCTACCCGAGGTGTACGCTGGTCAGCAAACATCCAACCCAGCTCTGCCTCCCATGACGACGTATTTATGCCGGATGCCCTCGACGACAACCAGTGGCTGGCGCTATGGGGTACGTGGTAAGTTGAGGGGTCAACTTGTCTGGGAAGGGGTGTGGTGTCACCGGCTCTCTGGGGTGAGGCTAGCTTGTACGCCTTACGGACAGAGGTAAGTTCCATTCAGGATCCGGCCATACCGGGTATGGACTTGTTTCGGTGTCTTGTGTTGTGTGATTCCCTTGATCGTCGGCTTGTGAAACTAAATGCATAGGATTGATAGCAGTGCGGGCTGCTCTTCTGGATTTCTCGGTGTTTGAGCTATCGATACGGATTGTCCGGGGTTTGTAATTGTATCCATTGGCTTGTTATCGTTCCGTCGGGCATTCTAGGGACAGTCGGGTAGTACAGTTGGATTAGTTACTTACCCAAATACTGGTATCTCCGTCTACGGGTTCGCGTCTCCAGTAGTCCTGTCAGGGATGTATTTATACGGCTCCAACTTGAGATGGGAAGCCTCAAGTTGAGTCTCCTGTCTATCAGAATACGAGGCTAGTGACCAACAACCCTTTTTCCTACGCTCGAGCTCTCTACTTCATAAGGGGAACCTCTGGTATAACGTACAGAGGCTACGTACCCTTACTCAGACGCATCTAAGGGCAGAGCCCTTAGCTTTCTTAACTTCAAGCACTACGCAAACTCCACTTCACGGCGGTCGCTAGTAGCGGCGGTGACACCCGGTCTTCAACACGGGCGATAACGCATTGTATGGATTTGATGTCAGCGGGATCCAAGGCACCGTTTTGTGAGTGGAATGGAATCGGCGGCACCCCATGAGCGTTGGATAAAATGGCACGAACTTGCTGAATAACCGTAAGACAAAACATTTGAGGTTCCTTTGTTTTCAGCTCCTTGCTTTTGGGAATGGGGATGACGACGATGTACGAAGTTGCCCGAAGAACATGTGAAACTCGAGCTCTTCAGGAATGTTTTGATGGCGCTGGTTTCAATCAACAAGTTGCTCGTACTATTGGGGAAAGGATAGAGATAGTTTAGTTTCGAAAAAAATTGACAATACAGGAGTTCACACACATGGACGAATGATGCATCTCGACCGTCCGTGCATTTGGGAACAATATCATGCGCGTGCATGATGTCCCGACCTTTAAGGCGACGCAGTTTGCCCACTGTTCAACAGCCTCAAATGGATGCAGGATATCCAGATCATGGTCCGAGATAGAAAATTCGCCTGAGAATAAAAAAAGCCAGTGAGTCACGAGGTATGCAATAAAGAATGCCCCAACTTACCAAGTTCCTCGGCCCCCACAACTAATTCTTCGGCTTAAAGATCTCAATCCGAAACAATGCCCTCATGCGGATCTGCCTCACCTTCCACGGCAGTGTCCTCTCCGTTCCAGAAGTCATCCGTTTTGTGATCAACATTGTCAGCAGCCTCAAATGCATCCCCTTCGAGAACACCTTCAGAATCCCCGTCATCGCTTTGAGGTGTAGTTCGATATGTCCGAGTATGAAGATTGTCGACGAAGAGACCAGACGCTTCAGTAAGTGCATCCCCGAGGTAATTTCGATGCTGATGGCAGATCGAGCAATGGCAGGGAAGGGTTGTATTTGTTGAGCGGGGCGCATGTAAATGGGGAGTAGAAAATTGGGGATGGTCTACACGGGTGTAGGAGGTGGAAGATATGTTGTCTATGCGTGACTGCTTCTGCTTGTCAGGTGTGGTGATGAAAGACTCTTGGCCCACCTGAAACTAAGCGCTGCGATGCCGCTTGGATGGAGGGGATCCAGAGAAGGTGTCCTACTCATGAGCGCGAATGCGAGCGCAAACGCAGGGCCTCAGGACAGACAAAACTAGAAAGAACGGGAAGGTCAAGGCATGTGAGCTTCTCGAGAACAAAGGGCTCAAAAGTGCTGTCCAAAAGAGAAATTTTCAGAATGGGTCTATGAGGGGGTGGCCGGTGGGCTGGAGGGGCTGAAGGGTGGGCAAATAATCAAAAGGGGCAGATCAAAGAAGCGAGAAAGTAGCTAAGGAAGGAAAACAAGCCAGAGCATGGTGGTGGTGCATGGTGGTGCTTGGTGCGTGGTACGTACCTTCACCATATACGTCCGGATTCTCCCTAAAGCAATCTTGCATTGCCTTGAACTTTTCGACGCAATCCATCCCCTTGGGCTCCACCTCCGAAAACACGAAACAGGGAAACGCTTCGCAGAATTGCATGCCGCAGGGACCATATGCCATCCCACCTAGGCATGGACAATCCCAGTTGATTTTCCCGGTGATGGGGTCAAACACGCCCTGCTGTCCTGAGGAGGCCTCTCCTTCCTCTCCTCCTCCTCCTCCTTCTTTTCCCTCTTCCAGAGGTAAAAGTGGCCGCCCGCCATCAGCCTTTTCATCTACGCGAACACGAGCCGAATGTGTTTCCTCCGGCAAAGAGAACTTTGCCAGTGTTGGTCTAGCTACTGTAAGAGGACGCTTCGGTCAGTTACATACAAAAAGAAAACCAAACCAATCGTACGTACATGTAGATAAAAGCCGGCATGGAGAAGCCTGAAGGGGGTGAGGGTGAGGAAGAAATCGATGTGTAACATGACCGCATGGGGAGGAAAGGACAGGCGTTTTTGTGATGCCGCTCTGTCCATCGGGAAACTGAACGATTGCATCCACAACTGCATATACGGCGGTATTTATTTCCTGACTGTGGCGCAAACATGATGATCTGAGAAGGTAATTCAGCGAGAGAACAACTCAAAGTATGCTGAGACGAACTCAGACTGTGTGGGTGTCCAGTTTGTGCAGAATGCACAAAACTTGCATAGAAATGAACCACGACAGAGCTGCGAAGGGCTTTAAATTGACGAAGACGACCGTTGGGGGAGGTGTAGTGAGAGTGAGAGGGCGGTGGAGAGTGAGGGGCATGCGCACAATCGTAGTCGCCATCTCTCGAGTCAGACAGCTCATCCGATCCGAAGACACGAGGAACCCGCTGTGGTGTTAAGAATGAACAATGAACTGAAGTAGTTCTGGTGCTGGCAACAGTCTATGATATCGCGGAAAAGCGGGGGTCATGAGGTTGGGGTGTCGATCAACGTGGTTACAGAACTGAATGTCAGAGTTGATTGACTTGTGCTTCTTGTGAAACACAGCTGTGGGAATATAATCACATGACTTAAGCGTGTTTTGGCGTCGCCAAGGCAAAGTTCAACTTCCACCTTCCGTCCTCTCGACTACAACGCCGTTCACCTATTGACTCGGCCGTGCCAACTTGATTCAGTCTTTTCCCTATGACTTGGCAATAGAGCTTGGAACTGAGCTGGTTTCTCATGGCGTAGATGGCAATGGATGCCATTGTATAAAATTGGGTGAGTGGGTCGTCACTTCACCCGTCACCCCCTGCTTCTCTAATTTCTAATGCTGTCTAAACCAATTGCTGGAACCAAGAAGCTGGTGAAGGCTCTTGCCTTGAAGGAGGTGGCAGTGAAGGAGGCCCAAAAGGTTGCAACTGCAAGGCGTGCTGCTCGAGGCAAGGAGAACCCGTCTTCTGTGACGGCTGGTCCTGCCCTAGCCTCAGTGAGGCACACGCACACAGGTATGGCTTCACTAATTAGTCACTACTTCTATTTGTTGCTAACAGGTTTCGCAGGTGACACTGTCTATGCCAGCCACTGTTGAGGCTGATCTGGGTGTGACTGCCATGGTGATAGACATCGCCGCATCTCGTCAATGATACCCATTGGTGTCATCAAGATATGGAGATCGCGCGCGCGCGCAATATGGTAAGTGCTTTATCATATTACAGTACGCTTGTGAGACTGACATGTCTCGTAGGTCAGGAAGCACCCATTCCTCAAGCGGTACACCTGCGATTGGCCAAGAAAGGAGTATTTGAAGCGCCACTTCAATAATCAACGAAACTACCCCCACCGCACTAAGTGTGCCAAGGCAGTGGATACTGACTCCAAGGATAAGGGTAAAGTTGTGGAGAATTTGGATGATACATGGGATTTCAGCAGTAATAAGGGTGGTGGTGATGACGAGCAGGAGATATTTCAATCAGTGTGTTTGCGAATGAAAATAATAACTTTTTGTTATTAAAATTACATTGAAAACGAGAGCGATTACATGGCTTGTTTCAGTATGTTTATAGATTAAAATAATAACTTTTTATTATTAAATTTACATTGAAAACTGAGGGAAAAAACAATGAAAAGGGGAGCAATGACAAGCCTCGTTCCAGTATGTTTATAAATTAAAATAATGATTTTTTCATATTAAAAGTAAATCAAAAAGTGAGTGAAAAAACAATGAAAAAGTGAGTGATTCAGGGTACTGACTGGGTGCAGGTTTGCGGCGATTTCACACAATAAATGCATGAAAATTTTACAAAATTTAGTGAAAACCCGTGCCTCTTATTACGGAATTTCATGCGATCTCACGATTTATTCGGTTGAAACTCAGCCATTTTTCATTCCTAATTCAGTAGTTTTTCACACACTATACGTACTGAAATTCATGACCTTCGGACTTTACAGTGATAGGTCTTCGACCACTGTTTGCGAAGCGTAGCTCCCTTCGATAGCCTCCAGTATTGACCACCACCTTCTCACTCTTGTCCACATCTCCCCTCTGGAAGACACCTATAACCCCGTATTGTAGCAATGACAACAATTTCCACGTGGAACATGCCTCAGCGCTTAACGCTATCCCAGGCAATCACCTTGCGCGCTTTGTGAGAATTTGCCTTGGGCGACTATCCTGATCGATCGCGAGGCAGTGAGCCTCTCCTCCTTTAACCCTTTACCACCATCACCTACCAGGCTACCATCCTCTTACCACCCTCTCACCACGGACCAACTCCTCATCCCTTAGCCATACTTCTTCCATTTCCGATATGACCCAACCAACACCCTCCACCTTTCAGGCCCTCTTCAATGTTGCTCTCCAGGACTACGAAAATAAAACAGGGATTAACCTAGTCGACCATCCCTTCGCCAAACAACTTGAAGCATGTGACTCTGTCAGCTCTATTACGGCCATTCTTCGAGAACAAGCAGAGAGCTTTCATGAATTCAGAGAGCACAATAGAAAGCTTATGAAAGTGCTCAATTCTTCGATCGACGTCTTGTGCACACCTTCTATCAGCTCCACCCTCAGCGAGACAATCGGCCTTGTAGTACGTCAAAATCCATTTATCGGTCTACCCAACTGATCCTGATAGCTATTCTACAGCCATTCCCACCTGCGAAAGCAATATTCGCAGGCATCGGTATACTACTGACCGTATGTCTGCCTTCCTATGATTTCATCTACACATCTTCCTGACATCAAATTCCCCTAGACAGTCAACGAAATGCGTGCTAGTTACGATGCACTGGTTGACCTTCTCGCATCCTTTGAGAACTTCTTCAGCAGACTCGATATTTATTCCGAGATCCCTCCTACGCCAGCCTTGACAAACGTTCTGGTAAAGATAATTGTAGAACTGATCTCCACGCTTGCTCTTGCTACTAAGCAAGTCAAGCAAGGGCGATTTAGTGAGTTTCTCTCGGTTGCTAAGACGATTGACTTGATAAAATTCAGAGAAATTTATGGGGAAGCTTCGGGGAGAGAAGGACATCGAAGCGACAATCCAGAGGTTGGATAGGCTCACACTGGATGAGGGTCGGGCAACTGCCGCTCAAACCCTTGAAGTTGTCTACGGTCTTGTTCAGCATAAGAGGGCGATCATGGATGGTGAGAATTTGATTTGTCCCGTTCTCCCTTTGCTTCCTGTTGAATATTCATATCCTCAGAGGCAGACGGGAGCGAATCGGCAACTAGTATCTTGCGCGCTCTAGGTATGGCTTTAATCGGTTGGCCTCAATCTGGAGATAGAATGTCTGACTGGGTGATAGAATCGATGCAAGAAATCGTGAGTGAATTAAAGAAGGAACAACGTACGTTATAAAGATGTCCACATAGACAGCCTGGGAACACTGAGTGCAACTTACAGGCGAGAGGTTGCAGAAAGACGTCCGGAACTGGCTTTCACCTCCAGACCCATGGAAGAATCATAATCTCGCCCATGAATGTCGACATAGTGGAACAGGAACTTGGTGGATCGAAGGCGACACATATACGGAATGGAAGTCTTCTGGTGCAAGTTCTCTTTTATGGATCCATGGAAAACATGAGTATTTCATGCCATATTCTTTCCTGTAACTGATGATTACTACTATTGAAGCGGGTGCAGGAAAGAGCGTCATCTGGTACTATCTTCTTTCAACAGTTCGCTTTCACCATCTTATGCTGCCGGCTAGTTCTGCGATCATAGAGGATATCCACACCCTGCAGAAATCTGGGCTAGCATCACTCGCATTCTTTTATTGTGACTTCAGGGATGACCAAAAGAAGGACCGTCGTGGAATACTCTCATCTCTATTGGTCCAGCTCAGTGAACAATCCGACACCTACTCTACCATTCTTTCCAAATTCTATGAGGCCCATCGTCGTGGCTCGCAACAGTCACATGCAAGCGACAGTGAACTAGCAGGTTGTCTCAAAGACATGCTGAAGCTCCCAGGGCAAGCTATGGTCTATGTCGTCATCGATGCGTTGGATGAATGCCCAATAGCAGCTGATTCACAATTCCCTCGCGAGAAGGTCTTGGAGGTTCTAGAAGATCTCGTCAATTTACAGGCTCCAAATCTGCAGATATGTGTCACTAGCCGACCCGAGGCCGACATCTTACCTGTTCTGGATCCCCTGGCTTTTTTTTCTGTCTCACTCCACAGCAAGGACGGGCAAATACACGACATTGCCGATTATGTCAAGTCGTTCGTTCACACGGACTGTGAGATGCGAAGATGGAAGGTCACTGATAAGCAACTGGTCATTGATGTGCTCACCAAGAAAGCCAACGGGATGTGAGTAACTCATGCCACCTTGACTTATCTCCCTCGTTCATATCTGTAATATAGGTTCCGTTGGGTGTTTTGTCAGCTGGCGTACCTCCGCCAGTGCATCCCAGGACATATTCGGCGTGCTCTGGATGATTTACCAGAGACGCTAGATGAGACATATGCACGTGCTCTGAAAGAAATCGACAAGCAAAACTGGGAATATGCGCACTGCCTTTTTCAATGTGTTGCAGCAGCTTCCCGTCCACTTCGTGCGGATGAACTTGCAGGGTTTCTCGCATTTGATTTTGAGGCCAGACCAACTCCCACATTTCTGGCCGACTGGCTTCCAGAAGACGTGACACACACTGTGTTATCCACATGTTCCAGTTTGCTTGCTGTCGTCATTGTCGATGATGGTTCGCCAGTTGTTCAATTTGCGCATTTTTCTGTCAAGGAATACTTGACGTCCAAATGGCTTGCCGAAACAAAGGACACCATTTCCCGTTTCCACATCTCTATGACATCGGCTCATACGATTGTTGCGCAAGCCTGTCTGGGTATTCTTCTATATCTTGACGAAAGCATCACCAGAGACGGCCTTGAAGAGTTTCCTCTTGTGGAGTATGCTGCGGAGCACTGGGTGGGTCATGCGCAGTTCGACAACGTGTCATCAATCGTGCAAGATGGGATGAAATGTCTATTTGACCCCAGAAAAGGCCGCCTTTCAGTCTGGGTCTGGATATACGATCCAGAAAAGCCCTTGTATCGATCAGAGCGATCAGAACGCCCTGGGGAGGCCAGGGGAACACCGCTCCACTACGCCACCTCCTGTGGCTTGCACCAGATTGCGATGTTCCTGATCGTCGAGCACTCACAGGACATAAATGCTCGGGGCTTCAATAACAAGGAAACACTGTTGCATGTGGCACTGTCCCACAAGCATGCACATGTAGCTCAGGTGCTTCTTGAGCATGGCGCGGATACGAAGGCCGAGAACAGCAAGAAACGCAACGCATTACATCTTGTGTCGAGAAATGGACTTTTAGAAGTTGCCCGGTTCATTCTCGAACGTGGCATAGATACAGAAGCCCGGGATACCGAAGATTGGAGCCCATTGGAGCGGGCGTCGAGCAGGGGACATGTGGACGTTGTTCGACTCCTTCTGGACCACGGTGCAGATGCGAAGGCTCAGTGCAGGAGCAAGATTACGCCGATGCATGTGACATCGGTCAACGGACAGCTGGGACCTGCCCAAGTGCTTTTGGAGCACGGGGCAGATGTGAAAGCTCAGGATAAGGATAACCAGACTTCCTTACATCGGGCACGAGGAAATGAGGTTACTATATTTCTTCTCGAGCACGGCGCAGATGCGAATGCCCTGGACATCAATAATCGGACACCGTTGCACATTGCGTTGGAACAGGGAAAAGTGGATGTTGTTCGGGTCCTCCTCGAGCATGGTGTAGATGTGAATGCCCGAGATGCCCGCAACGGGACACCAACACATCTGGCATCCGGCTCAGACTTCGATGATGTGGCACAACTTGACGTTGTATGGCTATTGCTCCAATACGGCTCCGACATTCATGCATTGGACAACGAGGGTCATACTCCATTCATGGAAGCAACAAAAAAAGAAAATCGATGCGTTATGCAGCTACTATTGGAGAACGGAGCGGAGGATCACAGGAAGTGATAATGACAGACGGGCTCGGGACTTTGTGTAGGATTGTCATCACTGTAAAGTCCAAAGGTCATGAATTTCAGTACGTATAGTGTGTGAAAAACTACTGAATTAGAAATGAAAAATGGCTGAGTTTCAACTGAATAAATCGTGAGATCGCATGAGATTCCGTAATAAGAGGCACAGAATTTCACTAAATTTCATGGAAATTTCATGCATTTATTGTGTGAAATTGCCGCAAACCTGCACCCAGTCAGTACCCTGAATCACTCATAAGGCAGGCGTCACTAGGAACCAGCAAGGGTTACATAAGCTTATAACCCTAGGGTTTAGCTTATGTAAGCTGGACAGACGACCTGCTTGACCAGATGACCAGATGAAAATTTTTGATATGTTGCACATGTTGATATGCTGTAACACTGGCTGCACGCATACCAGTGAGTACCAGAGCCAGGATCCTCTCCCCTGTCACCCATACCCTCATACACTACTCTCCGCGCATTTTCAGAGTTCCCGCCTGCTTTCCCAGCGCTTTCCCGCGCTCCGGTGGCAGCATCCCCTCCTGGACATTTGCAGTGTTTCAAGTCCCTTATTCCCTCACTACAGTTCCTGGAACTGTCAGCTCAGTATATAGACCCTGTAACTACATACACACAGACAAGCCAGTGAATACTAGGAGCCCCCCTTTTCCCTCTCAGTGCAGAGTCTCCTAAAGAGCTCAGTGTAGCTCTTCTTTGCCTCCCTGATGGTGCTGCACGCATCCGCGCCCTTAGCAAATTCAGGAGATCCTTCCAAAGTCCCATGCGGCCAAGGTTACGAAGTAGCGAAGTCCGCGCGAGCATGCATGGTAGGCCGTGTTCCACATCCTTCCAGACCAGTCCAGCAATTCCCGGGACCACTGCACGTGTTTGCGCCCTTAGCGAAGCTAGTCCCAATTCCATAGTATCTAGACAGACCCTCTCACGAAGTTTGATCTCCCGCGGATACCTGCGCGATACCAGGCAGCACTTCACCCCCCTTAGAACCTGCTGCTGACTCTGGGAGCGTGTTTGGTTTGTTTTGGGTGTTTGTTCCCCACAGACCGGCTTCCCAGCTCATCAACGGTTCTTCTGTGGCATTATTGGGTTACAGATCTATTTTGTTAAACACCACGGCCGAACGAAGGCTACATGTATGATCACATGTGGTCACGTGTATGGTCACGTGATGTGGACAGCGGCATGCGATGAAAAATATGAAATCTTTTTATTTGAGTCGTACAGCAAAAAAAACAATAATACAGTATTTCTGCATCTTCTCTATCAATACTGAAATTTTTTATATTTTGGAAATTAGATACTGTAGAGGGACATCATATCTACCATTCCTAATTATGAGACGTAGCATTGTTTGAGATATAGAGAGAGAGAAACAAGAGCGGTGAACGGGTAGAATCAGCTTATGTAACCCTTGCTGGTTCCTAGTGACGCCTGCCTTATTTTCGTTGTTTTTTCACTCACTTTTTGATTTACTTTTAATATGAAAAAATCATTATTTTAATTTATAAACATACTGAAACAAGCCTTGTCATTGCTCTCCTTTTCATTGTTTTTTCTCTCGGTTTTCAATGTAAATTTAATAATAAAATATTATTATTTTAATCCATAAACATACTGAAACAAGCCTTGTAATCGCTCTCCTTTTTATTGTTTTTTCACTCGGTTTTCAACGTAATTTTAATAACAAAAAGTTATTATTTTCATTCGCAAACATACTGATTGAAATACCTCCTGCTCATCGTTAGCACCGTCCTTATTACTGCCAAAATCCCACATATCATCTGAATTCTCCACGGCTTTACCTTTATCCTTGGATTCAGTATCCACTGCCTGGCACGCTTAGTGCGGCAGGTGTAGTTTTGTTGATTGTTGAAGTGGCACATCAAATTTCATTGTTGGCCAATCGCAGATGTACCGCTTGAGGAATGGGTGTATCTTCCTGACCTACGAGACATGTCAGTCTCACAAGCATACCGTAATATGATAAAGCACTTACCATATTACACGCCCGCACGATCTCCATATCTTGACGACACCAATGGGTATCATTAACGAGATGCGGCGATGTCTGTCACCGTAGCAGTCACACCCAGATCAGCCTCAACAGTAGCTGGCATAGACAGTGTCACCTGCAAAACCTGTTAGCAACAAATGGAAGTAGTGACTAATGACATGTGCCTCACTGAGGTTAGGGCAGGACCAGCCGTCACAGAAGACAGGTTCTCCTTGCCTCGAGTGGCACGCTTCGCAGTGGCAACCCTCTGGGCCTCCTTCACTGCCACCTCCTTCAAGGCAGAGCCTTCACCGGCTTCTTCTTGGCTCCAGCAATTGGTTTAGACAGCATTAGAAACCAGAGAGGCAGGGGGTGATGGGTGAAGTGACGACTATTCCCGTCGTGTGTCAAGAGAGGACTCCATGAGAAACCAGCTTAGTCCAAGTTCTATCGCCAAGTCATGGGGAAAAGACTGAATCAAGTTACCACGGCCGAGTCAATAGGTGAACCGGTGAACGGTGTTGTAGTTGAGAGGACGGAAGGTGGAAGTTGAACTTTGCCTTGGCGACACCAAAAAACACGCTCAAGTCATGTGATTATATTCCCACAGGCTGTGTTTCATTCACAAGCAGTGGGCGATTCTGGGTCCATGTGGAGGCGCGACAAGTCAATCGACACCCACGCAGTCTGAGTTCGTCTCAGCACACTTTGAGTTGTTCTCTCGCTGAATTACCTTCTCAGATCGTCATTTCTGCGCCACAGTTAGGAAATAAACACCACCGTATATGCAGTTGTGAATGCAATCGTTCAGTTTCCCGATGGACGGAGCGGTGTCACAAAAACGCCCGTCCTTCCCTCCCCATGCAGCCTGGATCCCCTCCACCTCACAAGCATCGTCGCAGCGCTTATTTTCAGGCGGGCCAAGAATCTTTCATCACCACACCTGACAAGCAGAAGCAGTCTCGCATAGACAACATATCTTCCACCTCCCACGCCCTTGTAGATCATCCCCAATTTTCTACTCCCCATTTACATGCGCCCTCGCTCGACGAGTATAACCCTTCCCTGCCATTACTCGATCCACCACCAGCATCGAAATTACCTCAACTGCTAGGGGATACACTTACGGAAGCGTCTGGTCTCTTCGTCGACAATGTTCTTCATACTTGGACGCATCGAACTACTGATCAAAGCGATGACGGGGATTCTGAAGGTGCTCTCAAAGGGTATGCAATTGAGGCTGCCGACAATGTTGATCACGAAATGGATGGCTTCTGGAACGGAGAGGACACTGCCCTGGAAGGTGATGCGGATCCACGTGAGGGCATTGTTTCGGATTGGGATCTTTTAACCGAAGAATTCGTTGTGGAGGCCGAGGAACTTGGTAAGTTTAGGCATTCTTTATTGCATACCTCGTGACTCACTGGCTTTTTTATTCTCAGGCGAGTTTTCTATCTCGGACCATGATCTGGATATCATGCGTCCGTTTGAGGCTGTTGAACAGTGGGGCAAACTGCGTCGCCTTGAAGGTCGGGACATCATGCACGCGCATGATATTGTTCCCAAACGCACGGACGGTTGAGATGCATCATTCATCCGTGTGTGTGAACTCCTGTATTGTCAATTTTTTCGAAACTAAACTATTTCTATCCTTTCCCCGATAGTACGAGCAACTTGTTGATCGAAACCAGTGCCATCAAAACGTTCCCGAAGAGCTCGAGTTTCAAATGTTCTTCGGGCAACTTCGGTACATCGTCGTCATCGCCATTCCCAAAAGCAAGGAGCTTAAAACAAAGGAACCTCAAAATGTTTTGTTTTGCGGTTATTCAGCAAGTTCGTGCCATTTTACCCAACGCTCATGGGGTGCCGCCGATTCCATTCTACTCACAAAACGGTGCCTTAGATCCCACACTGACATCAAATCCATCAATTTGTTGTCGGCCGTGTTGAAGACTGGGGGAAATGGAGGTTGGTTGACCGCAGTGGCCCGCTGGCACATGCAGTATTTGCTGAAGCAGATTAGTCGGCGGCGACATGACCGAGCGTTTGGTATTACCGTCCGTCACCGTCACACACGTCGGGCGCTCCCGCGCCTGCAACTCAATTACACACCACCATACCATTCATCATGCCGGCATTCTTTAACCTCATCTACCCCATCATTCGTTATAGTCGAGACTTCATGAGTAGGATCGCCACAACACGCCCATACGCCTGGGCACGTTCCATCCTCGTTGAAGCGGGGACTGAGGTGTTGGAAGAAGGACTCGTGTTGGCAGTTGAGTGGGCTAACAGGTGCGTCTCAATTTCTTCCTCCCTTGGTACTGCTGATGTTCTCTAGTGCGAATGAACGGTTTGTGCACTTCACAGGAGGGTTCTGTGTTGCGCTCGGGCATGCCGACATCCCTCGCTTGAAGCACACGGCGGCACGAGTCGCCTTGCTTGCAGCCTCCTCGAGCTCCATCTCTACACCACCGAAAAGGTCCACGAGAGCGAGACATGTCACACGCGCGAAGAAATAGCATTGGTATTGGAAGAGGGTGTAGGACGGGAAGTGTGTGCGGATCGTGAGTAGGAGGACGGAGAGGTGTAGTAGGTGGAGATTTTCCTCATTCGCGTTGCAATTCGCCTGTTGGAGAGGGCGGTATGTTTTTTTGTTGTCTGTTTTGGCTTGGAGCTGGCTGACTGACTGCGTGTGCATAGCGGGCCACTTTGATGGGCGATCGCGACAGGCGATAATGGATGCAGGGCAATGTCAACGATGGTGTGAGTGGCGGCGACGACGATGAGGCATTCACTCAAACTACTCCATAAATACAGTTTTTTTTTTCCCCTTTGTTCATACCACTCATTATGTTTGCGTTGTATGATTTTAACATAAAAATCACTGTTATTTTCCTATGTTTGCGTCGTGTGATTTTAACATAAAAATTACTGTTATTTTTCAGTATGTTTTCGTTGAGGAAAACATACTGAAATGTTTCATATATTTTTTGTATGAAAGTCCGTGTTCTGTACCTTAAACGTGTGAAAATCACTACCTTTAGGTTTTACAGTGCATGATGTTTATAGGATGGATGTTACTCCTGATACGTCTCATGCTAACTACCCATGCGCTCAGGCGAGTGTCCACTTCAGTAGTGCAGTACGACATTGAGATGTGCTTGTTTCCGGCTCAACGGATCCATCAACCTGTGGTTGGCAACCTGAAACTGAAAATAGTCGGACCTCTACTCTCACTGTCAAATTCAGATAGTCGCGTTGTCGTCTGGCACAGTTTACGAGCTTTGTTTACCATACGAAGTCTAAGCTAATTATGCACTTCCTTCTTCCGCTTGTCTCCCTTGATCACCTCCTTCGTTGGTGTGGTTTTGAGCAGCCTTTGGCAACTAGTATACAGTAGTATGGGTGCATATAGTCAGACATGACGACTAATTACTCTTTCGCAATTCGCCGAGCGCCGGATGTGTCGACGTCCAGCCAAAGTGGCGATAAACTTGGGGAGCACCGAACATCGCTTTCGATTCTCGAGATCTCGAATGCCAGTGGCGGTTGGTATATGTAAACAAAGGTCGTAAACTGCGATTCCACACGAAAACGTAAGTACGTAACTGTCATCCTCACCCATCTACCCATTACCCGAGTCGACTACTATAGCTCCGCTCCGAGATTATCATCCCACATCCACCTGAACCTCATTCTCCATACAATGTCCCCGCGAGAACAGACAGCTAAGGCTGAACAACCAGTGGCCCAGTCACTCTTTCTTCAACGCTCACGCTCGCCTCCAGGCCCCCAATGATCAATGTTGGCAACATCGTGACTCCAACGTATACAGGTTCTCGTCACCGGCTCTCCAACATCGCCAGACATTGATCACAACTTTGGGAGGTCGTCTACTTTGGAGGACACTTTCATATAGCGGCTCCTGTTGGCAAACAGGAAGGTTCGTTCCTCCTTCAATTTGTCATCCATTCCTTTATGTCATCGACAACCTGTTCCCACTCGTAACGAATTCGACTCGTGCTCCATGGGATTTCCTTATCGGTCGCTTTATTGGTGTTGATCATGCGGTTTATTGTGTCTATCCCGACCATCCGACGATGCTACAGTAGGAAATCACCAATAGATGAACGATGTGCTAAAGCGCGTCGCGGAACCTTCTGATATGACACGTTGCTTGTTGTCCTTGAGAATCATGGTGGTGATGGTGACCTTGAAGTCTTAACCGGTCTATGAAACCATTTGAAGAGTCCAGCCCTGTCTTCCAAGAATCTACCAACATCCGACCTCCCACACAAAATCTTTTCCAGAGAGTCGTCTCCACGTCGTTCTGTGCAGCAGATCGATCTCGTCCCAATGCTCTCGCTTCTGGTGGGGTTTCCCACTTTAACAACCTCGGAACGGTTATCCCAGAGTTGTTCTAGCGGGACCACTCAGGCTGTGATTATGTTAAAGCTCTTGACATCCACACGCATCGAGCTCCTGCATGCCCTGACACATATCTGAATAGACCTCCCGGCGGAACTAGATGGTATGGAGTACCGATCCCTTCCGCCTTCGCCACCCTCACAATCTTCACCACATCCACCAGGGGACTTGAACACGGCGCCGACATCGTTCGTGACAGCGCCGCTTGCGATCACTCGTCGGACTACGGACTCGGGCGGTGACGGGCGTACACCGGAGATGTAGAACGGGAGTGCTGGTGGTACGGAACATTACGCACCGCCGCACACGGGAGGGTTCGTGCCTTGCCTTTTGCGTTTGTTGTTTACTCGCAATTTTTTTAGCTTGT
This sequence comes from Russula griseocarnosa, assembly GCA_022884055.1. Lineage (NCBI taxonomy): Eukaryota > Fungi > Basidiomycota > Agaricomycetes > Russulales > Russulaceae > Russula > Russula griseocarnosa. Next base: position 69,960 of record JAGKRU010000108.1, read on the forward strand.
CCCTTCTCCCAACGCTTCAGTCGTCGCTTCAATTGCTCCTCAGCCCAATATGTATTTAGTTGTTTATATTTCTTTAGAATCTTTGCTCGCAGACATGCTTTCATCTTTTACGCATTTGCTATCTCCCATTTCTCCTACCCCTTACATCCCCCAGCTCCTACCCTCTGCCTCTGCACCGAACTCGATCATCACTGCTAAACTTATACTTACTGTTACGTGTACATGTGCTCCGTAACCTTCTACCTACCTCCTCACCCTTACCCTCACCTTTGTCCTCTTCATGCCATGCTTACTGACAGACTGTCGCATTTATAATATGGATAACTTCCCTCGAGTCATGAATAAAATGTGATTTGTTTCGCTTGTTTAATCGTCCACTGTGACGTTCGTGTTAGCTATTGAGAATGCATCGGTAGCGGTGACAAAAACGGCAATCTCGCCGATTGGAAGTTTATGTGGAGCGAGAAGACTGAGGACGCTCTCGAGGGCGTTTTCGTTGGGTACGAGGACTTGGTATGTGGTGCTGAGAGGTTTGTTCATGGAAGTTACCACCTTGGCTGTGCCAGCCATCTATGCATGATGTCATACGACAAAAACATGTGAGAGAGACGAGCATGCGATCATACCTGTAGTACCCACTTTGGACTAACAAAACTCCCTGCCTCGTTTAACTCAAACCTGGTGGTCCGTGGTCCAGCCGATTTATAAGCTCTATTTTGACATCCGGAGGGATGATTGTCTTCTCATTCTGAAGGCCATCGCGGGGACCCCACTCCAACAATTTTCACGGGAATTATTTCGCTAGTAGCGGTCGCAAAGGTGCTCTTCCTTGTCACGGGAAGCGAGGTCCTCGAGTGAGGGAGATGGAGTGCTGTTGCAGCTGCTCTAAGAGACATGTTCACATAAGAGTCAAGACTGGATTGAGATTGAGTGTGTAGGGAAGGCGAAGTATTAACGCAGAGGTAGAGGAGTCATGTGCTCTAATTGCGAGCGGAGCGAAGCAATTATCGGCTTCGGGAACAGGAGAGGGCTAACGAAGACTGACAAACAAGTACAGTACAGAGGTCAATATCCCCGGCCCCGGATTCTCTGTTACACCTAACCGGCCTAACCCATCTTCTTTTGCTTTCTACCCCCATGTCCTCCCCTACCCAGGTTGAGCACATCCTCTCCCCTGCTTCACCGCAGGATATCCCTATGACTTCTCCCCCTCCATCAACTTCTAGTGGCACTGACCGAGCTGCTGTGAAGGGTGGGGCTAAAATCAAACGGTCTTCTACTGTGGACGATGAACTTTCGGTCTTCGACATCCACAACATCTTCCGTCGTCGCTGGTTCCTCTCAAGGACCCACCTCTTGAACAATATCATCTCGGCCCAAAAGGACAAGGATGGGAAAATTTCCTGGGTGGAGTTTACTCCCCATATCACTCTCACCTGGTCAAGTGCGCTGTCGCGCTTCTACCTCACCCTGTCCACAAGGTGAAAAAGGTTATGTTTGTATATATTTTGGAGCTTCTAAATGAGGAGGGCCATGAGGCCTTCTTCGAACTTCAGAAGGGTGGCCGCAAGGCCAATAATGCCCAGAAGGAGAAGAGGCGTCTTGCACGGAAGAGGAGCCGTGCTTCTAAACGTGAAAGGGAACGGGAAGCTGCGAAAGCGGCCAAACTGCCCCACGCCAACGGCAATGTGTGGCATGCGGACGCAAGTTCGAGTCACGCAAAACCGCCAAGAAGCACAAGTGCCCCAAAGCCAAAGTGGAGCGCGTGAGAAAGGAAGCAGCCAGTGGACAGGCCTCACAAGCCACATCCGCGGCAAAGCTGGACAAGCCACCTGCCACACCCACCCATGCACCCACTACTAATCCGGCAGCATCGCAAATGCCGGCAAACATCAACACCCAACCCGCAGTAACTGGAGACTTGCGGGAGGGAGGCCGACCCGGTGTCTTTACGTTTCAACACAAGGAGACTGGGGTGATCAGGAAGATACGCGACAATGATCGCGAGAACTTGAACGGTTTCAGGGTGAGCGGTCATTGGTATGATCGTGGCTGGACACCTCTAGTAGACAGCTCTTGATGATACAGCCCTGTCTCTACTATACAACGGCTGTTAGGATATGGTTTATCGGGCTCTGTAAAGGGCTGGGCACAAGATTGGAGCAAGGCTCCGGAACAACAGGGCTCGGTTGATATCGGCCCTGTACTATTATTATTACTTTTTATACGCCCACCAACATCGATCGCCATCACATACATACTTCGCAAGGCTTTGCCTGCCTCACACAGCCGCGCAAGCGCGGCCTACTTTCATACATGTAGACAGTAATACCTTCGGGTGACCGCTTCTGTGTCTAAGGTACACGTGCGGTATATAAAATCAGATTCCAAAAAAAAAAAAAAAAAAACCGGCCTAACCCCGCGGGGCCACGGGTTGCCGGCCGACACCCCCTTGGCATCTTTCGCAGCAACGACAACCGTATCCACGCGGAACATGCCTCAGCATTTGTTCTCAATTTAGTCTATCCAAGGTAATCACCTGGCCCAGCTTTGTGGGAAATTGCCTTGGGCGACTATTATCGATGGCGAGGCAGTGAGCCTCGCCTCCATTAACCCTTTACCACCACCACCTACCATCCTCTTTAACCTCTTACCGTCCTCTCACCACGGACCATCTCCTCATCCCTTATCTATATTTCTTCCGCTTCCGATATGACCCAACCAGCATCTTCCACCCTCCAGGCCCTCTTCAATGCTGCTCTCCAGGACTACGAAAATAAAACAGGGATTAGCCTAGTCGACCATCCCTTTGCTAAACAACTCGAAGCATGTCACTCTGTCAACTCTATTACGACCATTCTTCGAGAACAAGCAGAGAGCTTTCGTGAATTCAGAGAGATCGATGGAAAGCTTATGAAAGCGCTCAATTCTTCAATTGACGTCTTGTGCGCGCCTTCTATCAACTCCGCCCTCAGCCAGACAATCCGCCTTGTAGTACGTTGAAATCCATTTATTTGTCTATCTTACACCTGAACACTATTCTACAGCCATTCCCGCCTGCGAAAGCAATATTCGCAGGCATTGGTATACTACTGACCGTATGTCTGCCTTCCTCCGATTTCAACTGTACATCTTCCTGACATCAAATTCCATAGACGGTCAATGAAATGCGTGCTAGCTATGACGCACTGGTTGACCTTCTCGCGTCCTTTGAGAACTTCCTCAGCAGACTCAGTATTTATGCCGGGATCCCTCCTACTCCAACATTGACAAACGTTCTCTTGAAGATAATCGTAGAACTGATCTCTACGCTCGCTCTTGCTACTAAGCAAGTCAAGCAAGGGCGATTTAGTGAGTTTGTACTGGTTTTTAAGACGGTTGACTAAATGAAATTCAGAGAAATTCATGAGGAAGCTTCGGGGAGAGAAGGACATCGAAGCGACGATCCAGAGGTTGGATAGGCTCACACTTGATGAGGGTCGGGCAACTGCCGCTCAAACCCTTGAAGTTGTCTACGGTCTTGTTCAACATAAGAGGGCGATCATGGATGGTGAGAATTCAATTTGTCCCGTTCTTCCTCTTCTTCCTGTTGAACGTTCATATCACCAGACGCAGACGGGAACGAATCGGCAACTAGTATCTTGCGCGCACTAGGTATGGCTTTAATCAGCTAACGAAAATCTGGCGATACTGACTGGGTGGTAGAATCGATGCAAGAAATCGTGAGTGAATTAAAGAAGGAACAACGTACGTTATTCCTATACCGATGTCCACGTAGACAGCCTGGGAACACTGAGTGCGACTTACAGGCGAAAAGTTGCAGCAAAATGTCTCGAACTGGCTTTCGCCTCCAGACCCATGGAAGAATCATAACCTCGCCCGTGAATCTCGGCATAGTGGAACCGGAGCTTGGTGGATTGAAGGCGACAGTTATACGGAATGGAAGTCTTCTGGTGCAAGTTCACTTTTATGGGTCCATGGAAAACGTCAGTATTTCGCGCCGTATTCTTTCCTGTGACTGATGATTACTACTATTGAAGCGGGTGCAGGAAAGAGCGTTATCTGGTACGATCTTTCAACAGTTTGTTTTCGCCATCTTATGCTTCTGGCTAGCTCTGCGATCATAGAGGATATCCGCACCTTGCAGAAATCTGGGCTAGCATCACTTGCATTCTTTTATTTTGACTTCAGGGATGATCAAAAGAAGGACCGGCGCGGGCTACTCTCATCTCTATTGGTCCAGCTCAGTGAACAATCCGACGCCTACTCTGCCATTCTTTCAAAATTCTATGAGGCCCATCGTCGTTGTTCGCAACAGTCACATGCAAGCGACAGTGAACTGGCAGATTGTCTCAAAGACATGTTGAAGCTCCCAGGGCAAGCTACAGCCTATGTCGTCATCGATGCGTTGGACGAATGCCCAATAGCAGCTGATTCACAGTTCCCTCGTGAGAAGGTCTTGGAGGTTCTAGAAGATCTCGTCAATTTACAGGCTCCAAATCTGCGGATATGTGTCACCAGCCGACCCGAGGCCGACATCTCGCCTGTTCTGGGGCCTCTGGCTTCCCTTTCTGTCTCCCTTCACTGCGAGGACGGACAAGTACACGACATTGCGGATTATGTCAAGTCGTTCGTTCACACGGACCGTGAGATGCGAAGATGGAAGGTCATCGATAAACAACTGGTCATTGATGTGCTCACCAAGAAAGCCGACGGGATGTTAGTGACTCATACCACCTTGACTTATCTCCCTCGTTCATATCTGTAATATAGGTTCCGTTGGGTGTTCTGTCAGCTGGCGTACCTCCGGCGGTGCATCCCAGGACGTATTCGGCGTGCTCTGGATGATTTACCGGAGACGTTAGATGAGACATATGCACGTTCTTTGAAAGAAATCGACCAGCAAAACTGGGAATATGCGCACTGCCTTTTTCAATGTGTCGCAGCAGCTTCCCGTCCACTTCGTGCCGATGAACTCGCAGGGTTTCTAGCATTTGATTTTGAGGCCGGACCAATTCCCACATTTCAGGCCGACTGGCTTCCATTCCCAGAAGACGCGGCACACACTGTGTTATCCACGTGTTCTAGTTTGCTTGCTGTCGTCATCGTCGATGGTTCACCAGTTGTTCAATTTGCGCATTTTTCTGTCAAGGAATACTTGACGTCCGAACGGCTAGCCGAAACAAAGGATACCATTTCCCGTTTCCACGTCTCTATGACATCGGCTCATACGATCGTTGCGCAAGCATGTCTGGGTATTCTTCTAGATCTTGACGAAAACATAACCAAAGATGGCCTTGGGGAGTTTCCTCTTGTGGAGTATGCTGCGAAGCACTGGGTGGGTCATGCACGGTTCGAAAATGTGTCATCAAACGTGCAAGATGGGATGAAACGTCTGTTTGATCCCAGCAAAGGCCACCTTTCAGTCTGGGTCTGGATATACGATCCAAACTATTTCTCAGATCGATCAGTGCGATCAGAACGCCCTGCGGAGGCCAGGGTAACACCGCTGCACTATGCCGCCTGCTGTGGCTTGTACGACGTTGCGGTGTTCCTGATCGTCGAGCACTCACAGGACGTAAATGCTCGGGGCTTCGATGACGAGGAAACACCGTTGCATGTGGCACTGTCCCGCAGACATGTAAACGTCGCTCAGGTGCTTCTCGAGCATGGCGCGGATACGAAAGCCGAGGACGGCAATAAGCGCAACCCATTACATCTTGCGTCGGAAAATGGAATGGTGGACGTTGTTCGGTTCATTCTCGAACGCGGCATAGATACAGAAGCCCGGTATGGCGGCAGTGATTGGAGCCCATTGGAGCTGGCGTCGATAGGGGGACATGTTGACGTTGTTCGGCTCCTTCTGGACCACGGTGCAGATGCGAAGGCTCAGGACAAGCACAAGGTTACGCCGATGCATGTCGCATCGAAGGCTGGACGGCTGGGAGTTGCCCGAGTGCTTTTGGAGCACGGGGCCGGTGTGAAAGCCCTGAATAATAATAGCCGGACCCCCTTACATTGGGCGGGAGGAAATGAGGTTACTCGGTTTCTCCTTGAGCACGGGGCAGATGCGAACGCCCTGGACATCGATAATCAGACACCGTTGCATCATGCGTCGGAAGACGGACGAGTGGGTGTTGTTCGGGTGCTTCTTGAGCATGGTGTAGACGCCAATGCCCGAGATGCCGACAACGTGACACCGACACACCTGGCATCCGGCTCGGACGACGTGGAAGAGAAACTTCTTGACGTTGTGCGGCTATTGTTCCAATACGGCTCCGACATTCATGCATTGGATAACGAGGGTCATACTCCATTCATGAAAGCAACAAAAAGGGACAATCAACGCATCATGGAGTTACTATTAGAGAAAGGAGCGGAGGATCACAGGAAGTGATGATGACAGATGGGCTCGGGACTAGGATTGTTTTTTATCACATCGAACCATGGAGGTTAGAATAATACAGTACGTATCATGCTAAACTACCGCGCTTATTGCCGGCTCAACGATCAACTTCCGAAATAGCCTGACCTCGTACTTTTACAGTCATTCCAGATTCCGGATCGATCGTCGCGTTTTCGTCTGGCGCAGTTTACAAGCTTTGTTTATCATATATGAAGTGACTGTCAAAGTCTAAGCCAATTTTGCCCTTTCTTCATTTCAATTCTACATGTAGCCCTTGACAACATCCTCCGTCGGTGTGGTTTTGAGCAGCCTTTGGCATCTAGTAGTCTAGCATGGTATGAGCGCATATAGAAATGTAGACTTACTGCTATCAGAACCTTGGGAGACACGACAAGAAGGACATTTTAAGAATTGCACCGTATGCATGACCCGTGGATTGGATTGGCCAATGGCAGGAGCCGGCCCGAGTTTTGAATCCCGGAGCTACCGATCCTCCTTCATATTTGGGAAGAGGGTGTGCTTCCGTCTTCACACTCTGAGTGTCCCCGCTGCTCACCCCATTCTCCGCACAAATGGCGCTACTCCGCTACTAGTATCGCACTCTTCGTAGGATGCGTAAGGCTCGTGGCAATCAGCACCGTTTGCTGTGTAGCATCACGTTTTTCTCAGGTGCCAGTACTGCTGAATCACTGGTTCTTGTCTGCGTGTTGTTCATCCCTGCAGCTGTCTTGGTGCCATATGATATGATATCCGTCGTGTCCTGGCCATCTCCAAGTCGGACAATGGCGTCGCCTCCCTTGTTCTCCCTTACATCCTCCCCCCCGCCGGCGGCTGATTGAATAATTCAACTTCTTGGACTATAGGAGACCTCGGCGGCGGGTTCATGTCAGAATGGTAGCCATTCCTTCAATATTCAGAGTGAAATGTCCGGTCCCAGCCGCTTAGCGAGAGATCATTCGTATTTATCCAGCAGGCTGAGGTACGAGACGGAACAGCGTGACCGTATGACCAGGAGATGAGTTACAACGCTAGCCACGCTTTCAAACCTCCGAGTATGGTCAGTCGCCAGCAACGGTCAGCCACACACAATTCAATGAGCTAGCCGCTTGGCAACGTGTATAAGTTAGGATGTTCGTGTGTTATAAATTAAATGCAAGCTGGTATGCTATAAATAATCGTGTCATCACCTGCAATCTTCAAAGGCTATCAGATTCCCACCATACAACGTGTAATCCTGGCACGAACTTGTCAAATCACTCGTCCGTACCAAGCCTGAGCCTCTCTAGCATATCCAGATCATGTTGCCTTTCAATCGCATGCGCGGCTTCCACTCCTCGTGCCCATCTGATGTCCTTATTCAACGTTGGTGGGTACTTCGCATCCCCGACCGGCCCAGACCAATCGAAGTCGACTAGTCGACCATGCCATTCGTCGTCGCCATGCTGGTTCCGAGTTTTCACCGCCATTATGTTCGGACGCCGCACGTCACCAAACACGAGCCCTGCGTCATGCAGTGCCTTCAGCGCAAGTTGTACGTCCTCCAACACCGTCGGGGGAAGGTCACGGTGTCTGAACTCGTGATACGCATCTCGACCTTGGACTAGGTCCATAACCGCCATAAAAGTGCCTCCCAATATTTGAGAACAATAATGCATTGCCGGTGCAAGACCTTCAGCAGCGAGTATCCTGTGAGCAGATTCGCCGTACGTCTCGCAAAACTTGACAAGAACGGGCTTGCCGTTATAGTTTGCATAAAACAGCGACCGACGATAGTTAGCTTTTTCCTCGAACAAAACTCGGCTTTTAAATTCTAGGTCTCCAATTAGAGGCGAATTTGGAAGATAGGTCGGGGAAGGGGAACGGAACTCGGGCTGCTCTCGGACACGTAGATCGTAATAGTACCCCCTTAAGGATTTCACTGCTCGTGCGACGGCCTCGAACACCTTCGCCACATATTTGATTTGCTTAATCTCGAAAGGGTTCCCGCCCAGGTAGATGTAACCTGTGAAAGGCTGGACTGTAAAGACTTCGACGAAGGTAGCCGCAGAGATGTGGAGAAAGGGACCGGCGAGAGATATGAGGATACTGGGACAACAAGATACATTTCGTATTTCTTCGTACTGTGATTGATCCCAAGTCAGTGACAAGGTAGATCAATAATGATCACAGATAAACAAACATTTTTCTGAGAGATATGTTTGCGTAAAGACAACGCAGCTTGGAGCCCAGCTTCTCCACGCAATCCGAGTTCATTTTTTAGTTCCAGGTAAGCCACAACAGCGGTCTTGTTTCCGAGAGAAACGTCCTCTAGGGTTTCACAGATAGCGCCATCCCCTTCCGTGGTCAACCTATTGGATTTGTCCTCGGATGCCTTGACGGAAAGTCGAATGTCGGCAGCGAGGAGCCATTTGAGGAGTCCATAGACGGCCTTTGTCCGAAGAGGTTCAGAGTTGTATATGGGCGCGGAAGCGTGGAACAAGTTTGCAGTCTGAACGATATAATCGGCGGATGGCTCTGGGGCATTGGAGAGATCGCTCAATTCATATTTGAGCCTGGCGAGGGTTTCGTCATAGATTTCGACGGGTGGACCATGCAATTCGATAGGACGTCCATTGTAGATGGGTGCTTAACTTGTTCTTCTTTATAAGTTCCAACGTTGTTTGCGACGTTTGATGGGGCCGGGGCAGATTGCGCCGCAGAGACGCTTGCAAGGTGAGCTGAAATGTAAAATGAACGACTGATGATATATGATGAAGAGTGAGACGCACTATCTTGAAACGAAGGTGGTAAAGTTGCAGGCTTCCCCCCTCTACCGCGTACCTTCACAAATATGTGGAGATGTCGACCGGAAGGTTGTTCCTCCCATAAATCGGACAAAGTGTCGCTGGAGACATCTAACCGAACGCCTTGATGGTCTTCGAAATTGAATTCGGAGATACGGCCTCGGAGAGGCCCGAGGTCTATATCAACCTGCGATGCGTGTGCGTCAGACAGGCAATGGGCTGCATCATATCACTTGGTAGACCTTCCAAAGCGCCAGATCTAGGAGGCGATACTGCAAAGCGTCGAGCTCTCCCTCTTGATGGATGACTTTCTTCAACTCTTTGACGTTTGCGGCGCGGGAAACGGAGATGATGAGAGTATCTTCTTCGCCTTCGATGAGGCAATTGAGCTCATATCCGTTCCCGGTGGTCATAGTGGAGGGAAGGTCAGGTCTACGGTCCAATGGGCCGTCGTGCCGTTCAACGGTGGCGCGTTAATGCACGTGCACGATCACGTGGGCGCAACTGGCCATATACAGTATTCTTGCTTTGCTGCTGCCATCGTCTCCGTGCCCACACATACTTGAAGCAGCAGGCATTAACCACCTCTCGCGTTCATTAACACCCAGCTCTACATATGCGTAAGTTACATCGTGGAGTTCGACGAGCTCTAGTAGATGTCAACCATGATGTCAACAACGCCACCCCTGTCGCATCTGGCATCCAGCCCCGTTGGTGAAGATGTTGAAGTTGCACGGTTGCTGCTCCAGTATAGGTCGGATATTCGTGCACGGAATGACAACAGTCAGACACCATTCATGAGAACGAGCGCAATATTCATCTCGACACACGATGCGGTTACTATTGCAGTACAGTGACGATCGACGGGCAGTGGGACAGGCATTTAACGAATACGTTATCGATGGAGTGCATGTAGTTCCGCACAGAAATGGAATAACAGTCTTACTGCATGGAATCGTGGATCTCACCCATCCGTTTGAATCCACCCCCAGGATATCCCTACATCCAAACGTTGGATTTTGTCCGCTGAACTTGGCGCTCCGGAACAGGGAGTCAGGGACGTCAACAACTGCCTGATGTCAAACCGGAGGTGGGAAACAACGCATTGCTACGACATCACGCCACCTCTTCAAATACCGGAAGATCGGCCATTTGGTAAAGGGATCATTCTTGGAGCTTCGTGTTACCGTGCATGCCGCTGATTCGAGACGGTCTCGCTTTCCAAAACGGGCCAAGGCATCGCAGCGTTGTAGTACGGCCCGGCCACCGAGGCTCAGGCTATTCCCTTCCCATAGACGCCTACAGCACGTAGCGTGTTGTTCATATACAAAGCCGTTATGTATCATGTCCCTGGGCATCTCGTTTGTTTCTACTTACTTCCATTCTCAAGTATACCACCCCTCGCAATCCGCCTGTAAGTATCATTATTCCCAAGGCGTTCTGGGTGGGATGTAGGCATTCGAGTACTGCTGCGAACCGTAGCTCTCAAGCTCTTTGTTTGCCTCCTGTATTGACCGCCAAGCTCCTCTCAATCTTGTCCACGTCTTCCTCTGGAGGACATCTATGGCCTCGCAGCAACGACAACAATTTCTACACTGAACATGCCTCAGCGCTTAACGATTAACGCAATTTAGCTATCCCAGGCAATCACCTTGCGCCAGCGTTGTGAGAATTTGCCTTGGGCGACTATCCTTATCCATCGCGAGGCAGTGAGCCTCGCCTCCATTAACCCTTTACCACCACCACCTACCACCCTCTTACCGTCCTCTCACCACGGGCCATCTCCTCATCCGTTATCTATATTTCTTCCGTTTCCGATATGACCCAACCAACACCCTCCACCTTCCAGGCCCTCTTCAATACTGCTCTCACGGACTACGAAAACAAAACAGGGATTAGCCTAGTCGACCATCCCTTCGCCAAACAACTCGAAGCATGTCACTCTGTCGACTCTATTACGGCCATTCTTCGAGAACAAGCAGAGAGCTTTCGTGAATTCAGAGAGACCGATGGAAAGCTTATGGAAGCACTCAATTCTTCAATTGACGTCTTGTGCACGCCTTCTATCAGCTCCGCCCTCAGCCAGACAATCGGACTTGTAGTACGTCGACATCCACTTACTGGTCTACCTTACTCCTGATGGCTATTCTACAGCCATTCCCGCCTGCGAAAGCAATATTCGCAGGCATTGGTATACTACTGACCGTATGTCTGCCTTCCTCCGATTTTATCCGCACATCTTCCTGACATCAATTTCCTATAGACGGTCAACGAAATGCGTGCTAGCTACGACGCACTGGTTGATCTTCTCGCGTCCTTCGATAACTTCCTCAGCAGACTCAGTATTTATGCCGGGATCCCTCCTACGCCAACATTGACAAACGTTCTGGTGAAGATAATCGTAGAACTGATCTCTACGCTCGCTCTTGCTACTAAGCAAGTCAAGCAAGGGCGATTTAGTGAGTTTGTCCTGGTTGTTACTAAGACGGTTGACTTAAGAAATTCAGAGAAATTCATGGGAAGCTTCGAGGAGAGAAGGACATCGAAGCGACGATCCAGAGGTTGGACAGGCTCACACTGGATGAGGGTCGGGCAACTGCCGCTCAAACCTCGAAGTTGTCTATGGTCTTGTCCAGCATAAGAGGGCGATCATGGATGGTGAGAATATATTTGTCCCGTTCTTCCTTTGCTTTCTGTCGAATATTCATATCCCCAGATGCAGACGGGAACGAATCGGCAACTGGTATCTTGCGCGCACTAGGTATGGCTTTAATCGGCTGGAGACAATCCGGCGATACTGACTGGGTGGTAGAATCGATGCAAGAAATCGTGAGTGAATTAAAGAAGGAACAACGTACGTTATCCCTATACCACGTAGACAGCCTGGGAACACTGAGTGCGACTTACAGGCGACAAGTTACAGCAAAATGTCTGGAACTGGCTTTCGCCTCCAGACCCATGGAAGAATCATAACCTCGCCCGTGAATCCCGGCATAGTGGAACCGGAGCTTGGTGGATTGAAGGCGAGAGTTATATGGAATGGAAGTCTTCTGGTGCAAGTTCACTTTTATGGGTCCATGGAAAACGTGAGTATTTCGCACCGTATTCTTTCCTATAACTGATGATTACTACTATTGAAGCGGGTGCAGGAAAGAGCGTTATCTGGTACGATCTTCTTTCTACAGTTCCTTTTCGCTATCTTATGCTGCTGGCTAGTTCTGCTATCATAGAGGATATCCGTACCTTGCAGAAATCTGGGCTGGCATCGCTCGCATTCTTTTATTTTGACTTCAGGGATGATCAAAAGAAGGACCTCCGTGGGCTACTCTCATCATTATTGGTCCAGCTCAGTGAACAATCCGATGCCTACTCTACCATTCTTTCCAAATTCTATGAGGCCCATCGTCGTGGCTCGCAACAGTCACATGCAAGCGACAGTGAACTAGCAGATTGTCTCAAAAACATGCTGAGGCTCCCAGGGCAAGCTACAGCATATGTCGTCATCGATGCGTTGGACGAATGCCCAATAGCAGCTGATTCACAGTTCCCTCGCGAGAAGGTCTTGGAGGTTCTAGAAGATCTCGTCAATTTACAGGCTCCGAATCTGCGGATATGTGTCACTAGCCGACCCGAGGCCGACATCCTACCTGTTCTGGGGCCTCTGGCTCCCTTTCTGTCTCCCTTCACTGCGAGGACGGACAAGTACACGACATTGCGGATTATGTCAAGTCTTTCGTTCACACGGACCGTGAGATGCGAAGATGGAAGGTCACCGATAAGCAACTGGTCATTGATGTGCTCACCGAGAAAGCCGACGGGATGTGAGTAACTCATGCCACCTTGACTCATCTCCCTCGTTCATATCTGAATATTAGGTTCCGTTGGGTGTTCTGTCAGCTGGCGTACCTCCGACGCTGCATCCCAGGACGTATTCGGCGTGCTCTGGATGATTTACCAGAGACGTTAGATGAGACATATGCACGTGCTTTGAAAGAAATCGACAAGCAAAACTGGGAATATGCGCACTGCCTTTTTCAATGTGTTGCAGCAGCTTCCCGTCCACTTCGTGCGGATGAACTCGCAGGGTTTCTCGCATTTGATTTTGAGGCGGGGCCAACTCCCACATTTCAGGCCGACTGGCTTCCGGTTCCAGAAGACGCGACACACACTGTGTTATCCACGTGTTCCAGTTTGCTTGCTGTCGTCATCGTCAATGATCGTTCGCCATTTGTCCAATTTGCGCATTTTTCGGTCAAGGAATACTTGACGTCGGAACGGCTTGCCGAAACAAAGGACACCATTTCCCGTTTCCACGTCTCTATGACATCGGCTCATACGATCGTTGCGCAAGCCTGTCTAGGTATTCTTCTAGATCTTGACGAAAACATCACCAGAGACGGCCTTGAGGAGTTTCCTCTTGTGGAGTATGCTGCGGAGCACTGGGTGGGTCATGCGCGGTTCGAAAATGTGTCATCAAACGTGCAAGATGGGATGAAACGTCTATTTGACCCCAGCGAAGGCCGCCTTTCACTCTGGGTCTGGATATACGATCCACACAACCCTTGCATCGATCAGATCGATCAGAACGCCCTGCGGAGGCCAGGGGAACACCGTTGCACTATGCTGCCTTCTGTGGCTTGCACGAGTTGCGATGTTCCTGATCGTCGAACACTCACAGGACATAAATGCTCGGGGCTTTGATAACGAGGAAACACCGTTGCATGTGGCACTGTACCACAGACATGTAAATGTTGCTCAGGTGCTTCTTGAGCATGGCGCGGATACGAGGGCCGAGGACGGCAATAAATGCAACCCATTACATCATGCGTCGCTATAGGACTTCTGGAAGTTGCCCGGTTCATTCTCGAACGTGGAATAGATATGGAAGCCCGGGATACCGAAGATTGGACCCATTGGAGCGGGCGTCGAGCGGGGACATGTGGACGTTGTTCGGCTCCTTCTGGACCACGGTGCAGATGCGAAGGCTCAGTGCAAGAGGAAGATTACGCCGATGCATCTCACATCGGCGTCGGAGAGCTGGGAGCTGCCCGAGTGCTTTTGGAGCACGGGCAGATGTGAAGCCCAGAATGATGATAACCAGACTCCCTTACATTGGACAGAAGGAACAGAGGTTACTCGGTTTCTTCTCGAGCACGGCGCAGATGCGAACGCCCTGGACATCAAGAACCGGACACCGTTGCATCTTGCGTTGAAAGAAGGACGAGTGGGTGTTGTTCGGGTGCTTCTCGAGCATGGTGTAGACGCGAATGCCCGAGATGCCGACAACGTGACACCGATACATGTGGCATACGGCTCGGACTTCGTGGAAGAGGAACGGGTCACTCGGTTTCTCCTCGATCACGAGGCAGATGCGAACGCCCTGGACATCAATAATCTGACACCGTTGCATCTTGCGTCGGAAAAAGGACGAGTGGGTGTTGTTCGGGTGCTTCTCGAGCATGGTGTAGACGCGAATGCCCGAGATGCCGACAACGTGACACCGATACATCTGGCATCCGGCTCGGACTACGTGGACGAGGAACGGGTCATTCGGTTTCTCCTCGATCACGGGGCAGATGCGAACGCCCTGGACATCAATAATCGGACACCGTTGCATCTTGCGTCGAAAAAAGGACGAGTGGCTGTTGTTCGGGTGCTTCTCGAGCATGGTGTAGATGCGAATGCCCGAGATGCCGACAACGTAACACCGATACATCTGGCATCCGGCTTGGAAGAGGAACGGGTCACTCAGTTTCTCCTCGATCACGGGGCAGATGCGAATGCCCTGGACATCAATAATCGGACACCGTTGCATCATGCGTCGGAAAAAGGACGAGTGGGTGTTGTTCGGGTGCTTCTCGAGCATGGTGTAGACGCGAATGCCCGAGATGCCGACAACGTGACACCGATACACCTGGCATCCGGCTCGAGCTACGTGGAAGAGGAACGGGTCACTCGGTTTCTCCTCGATCACGGGGCAGATGCGAACGCCCTGGACATCAATAATCGGACACCGTTGCATCTTGCGTCGGAAAAAGGACGAGTGGCTGTTGCTCGGGTGCTTCTCGAACATGGTGTAGACGCGAATGCCCGAGATGCCGACAACGTGACACCGATACATCTGGCATCCAGGTCGGAGGACATGGAAGAGGAATGTCTTGGCGTTGTGCGGCTATTGCTCCAATACGGCTCCGACATTCATGCATTGGATAACGAGGGTCATTCTCCATTCATGGAAGCAACAAAAAAGGACAATCAACGCATTATGCAGTTACTATTGGAGCACGGAGCGGAGGATCACAGGAAGTGATAATGACAGACGGGCTCGGAACTCTGTGTATCATTGTCATAATGTTTATAGGGATGGATGTTACTCCTGATATTGTTCGCAGAAATGCACATACTGTAGGACTAGTAACAGTTTTTATCAAATCGAACCATGAGGGTTAGCATCATGCGTCTCATGCTAAGTACTCATGTCCCGGGTGAGTGTCCACTTCAGTAGCGCAGCAGTACGACGTTGAGTGAGACGCGCTTGTAGCTGGCTCAACAGGATCGGATCAACTTGAATAAATCTGGGAGATCGGCAACCCGAAATATCCTGACCATTTTACAGTCAATTCCAGATTCCAGATTGATCATCGCATTTTTGTCTGGCGCAGTTTACGACTTTTGTTTACCATATGAAGCTATATGAAGTGACGTGGAAGTCTGTAAGCCAATTATGCCCTTTTCGCTTTAATTCCGCTTGTACTGTACTGTAGCCCTTGACCGGTGTGGTTTTGAGTAGCCTTCGGCAACTAGCATGGTATGAGCGCATATAGAAATGACGACTTACTACTATCACAATAGTAAGAACGTGCAGGAGAACGTGGCCTTGGGAGACACGAAAAGCAGGACATTTTAAGAGTTGCATGCACGTCCACGACATCGGACTGTGGCATTTGGCAGGCGCCGGCCCGGGGTATGAAACCGGAGCTACCGAACGGGCCGATCCTCCTTCACATATCCGTCTTCCTTCCTTCGTCTCCCCGCTGTCCCCCGCTGCTCACCGCATTCTCCGCTCAAATGGCGCGCCTCCGCTATCACACCCTCACCTTCGCTGCACTCTTCGCAAGATGCGTAAGTCTCATGGTTTGCCATGTAGCATCACATTTTTCTCAGGTGCCGCCGAATCACTGGTTCTTGTCTGCGTGTTGCTCATCCCTGCAGCTGTATTGGTGCCATATACAGTAGTATCCGTTGTGTCTTGGCCATCTCCAAGTCGGACAACGGCGTCGCCCCCCTTACATCCTCCCTCCCGCCGCATTATTGTAATCCCAGGCTCCGCATGTTGGCTCTAGGAGGCTCGACTCGGACTCGTCCGGGCGTTGCGAATAATTATATTTCACATTTTTCACGGACCTGAGACGGACGCGCACTATACTTGCGTGGTCGAGCGTGGTCGCCGTCCTCAGGGGCATTGCCTTTTGGGCTCTTGTCCCTGTCGCGTTGCAAATATCCTCAGAGTGCACGAGCACGGGCACAGGCACAGGCGCCCCGCTCAAGACGGAAGTGCATGTGCTTGGCCTCGCCAACGCATATGGCACGCCACTTGCTGTCCTATGAATGCTCTTCCTTGTACCTATTTGGCTCGCCGTAAAGCCGAGTGCTCGAATATCCCTCGCGCTCGTGACCGCCGCGTCTTCACTCATCTAGAACTTATTGACGCTGTGCGTGACGCACGGGCTCTCCACGCGAGCCGTGCGGGGGTCGCACAAGGGCAGGTAGTTGTAACTATGACGCTAGATGAGGTGGTAACCCTTTCGCTCTTGGCGCGAATAGCGTTCTTCGCGAGCAGACACCAGGTAACTCTTTCGAGCATCCAATGGAAGTCTGCGTTTATGCTCACCCCAACAGTGATCCACCCGCTCTCACCTCTACTAGTAATCCCTAACTCGTTCGGCCCGACCACGCTCATCGCTCTCGCGACATCACTCCTCGGCATTTGGAACGTTGCCCCGCTCGACACTACCTCATTCTCTCATTCCTGCATCGAGGGATATAACAGTCCGATGTATCATCATCAGAAGCAGCAGCACCGCCAATGATGATGAAAAACCAAGCGGGTGCTGCGACGCTAGCGGCCATACTTACCGCCCTTGGCATATCGCAATACTTTGCTGCGTTGTTGCTCGGTAGTGAGCTCAGCGCGGCAATGCTCCGGTGCCATCTCATGGTGTGGAAAGTGTTCGCGCCGAGGTATATGTTGGGTGCTGTCGAGTTGATATGCGTGGATGTTGCGGTGTTTGTTGGGCTGTGGCTTGGTGTGGGTCGTATGGTTAGTCGTATCACTCGTGTGCTCGCATTGCCAGAAACAGCACCCGGGGCGAGCTCGAGCAGTAAGTAGGTCTAAGGAAAACCGATGTGTGTATCTCTCTGCTTTTTTCTGTTATTACTAGTTTGTCGTAAAAGTAAGCTTTTGAAACCTCTGTGATGCTATATATACCTCGGTGGCGTCACGCGAAAGAAACATCATCATGATATCGATCGCGCGGGCTTGAGGCAGGCCGTAGCGCTAGTTCCGACAGAGTCATCTTTGAGGAGGTTTTCAAAGCATTGTCGAAAATTAGTTGCAAATTGTACGATGGCAAGAATTATTATTATAAGACATAAGGGGAGAAGTGAGGAATTGAGGGGAGGATGTCTCACGAACGTGCAGGCAAAGCGGCATACTGTATGTCCAATAAGCGCGCCATGATATATGCATGATAAGCGGCCGCATCCCGGGCTCGGAAGCCGCCGCAACACTACAGTACAGTAGTCATTTTGTCGTCCGGATTGAGAAGCTCCAAACGGCATTTCGAAGCATATGCCAGTGCCAGTGATGAAGTCACTGTAAAGTTCTTACTTTGACCTACAGTATGGAGTGAAATGGCTTGAAAGCGTCAATGATCCCGTCAGGAAGAGCCTCATTGATTCTTCGAACGGGTTGCATCAGAGTGGGTAAACCACATGCTGCTTTGCTCTCGTCGCGCTCTTTGATACAGGTCGTTTGCCGCGTACACGTGACACGTGATCGTCTATTCTACGGCCACATCGTCCTGGCTAGGGTTCCCAAGTTTGCCTTCGATGGAACTTCTGCGTCAAGAGAGTAAGACAGTATTGCAGTATTCCCGGCTTGAGTTTCAGATGATATCTTTACAGTAGATGCGTGCTTCCATGTGTACGCCAATTGAATATCTCTCTGAGTCAGAGAAATGTGACGTTTTGGACTATACGAGACCTCGGCGGTGGATTCATGCGTGAATCATGCCAGAATGGTAGCCATCTCTTCAATATTCAGAGTGAATGTCCAGTCCCAGCCGCTTAGCGGGCGATCATTACGAGAGACCATATGACCAGGAGATGAGTTACAACTACAAGTATGGTCGGTCGCCAGCGACGGTCAGCCACACACAATTTGATGATACTTGATGTGCTAGCGGCTTTGGCAACGCGTATAAGTTAGGATGTTTGTGTGTTATAAATTAAATGCAAGCTGGTATGGTATAAATAATCGTGTCATCACCTGCAATCTTCAAAGGCTATCAGATTCCCGCCATACAACGTATAATGCTGGCACGAACCTGCCAAATCACTCGTCCGTACCAAGCCTGAGCCTCTCTAGCATATCCAGATCATGTTGCTTTTCAATCCCATGTGCAGCTTCCACTCCTCGTGCCCATCTGATGTCCTTATTCAACGTTGGTGGGTACATCGCATCCCCGACCGGCCCAGACCAATCGAAGTCAACTAGTCGAGCATGCCATTCGTCGTCGCCATGCTGATTCCGAGTTTTCACCGCCATTATGTTCGGACGCCGCACGTCACCAAACACGAGCCCTGCGTCATGCAGTGTCTTCAGCGCAAGTTGTACGTCCTCCAACACCGTCGGGGAAGGTCACGGTGTCTGAATTCGTGATACGCATCTCGACCTTGGACTAGGTCCATAACCGCCATAAAAGTGCCTCCCAATATTTGAGAACAATAATGCATTGCCGGTGCAAGACCTTCAGCAGCGAGTATCCTGTGAGCAGATTCGCCGTACGTCTCGCAAAACTTGACAAGAACGGGCTTGCCGTTATAGTTTGCATAAAACAGCGACCGACGATAGTTAGCTTTTTCCCCGAACAAAACTCGGCTTTTAAATTCTAGGTCTCCAATTAGAGGCGAATTTGGAAGATAGGTCGGGGAGGGGAACGGAACTCGGGCTGCTCTCGGACACGTAGATCGTAATAGTACCCCTTAAGGATTTCACTGCTCGTGCGACGGCCTCGAACACCTTCGCCACATACTTGATTTGTTTGATTTCGAAAGGGTTCCCGCCCAGGTAGATGTAATCTGTGAAAGGCTGGACTGTAAAGACTTCGACGAAGGTAGCCGCAGAGATGTGGAGAAAGGGACCGGCGAGAGATATGAGGATACTGGACAACAGGATACATTTCGTATTTCTTCGTACTGTGATTGATCCCAAGTCAGTGACAAGGTAGGTCAATAATAATCACAGATAACCTAACATTTTTCTGAGAGACGTGTTTGCGTAAAGACAACGCAGCTTGGAGCCCAGCTTCTCCACGCAATCCGAGTTCATTTTTTAGTTCCAAGTAAGCCACAACAGCGGTCTTCTTTCCGAGAGAGACGTCCTCTAGGGTTTCACAGATAGCGCCATCCCCTTCCGTGGTCAACCTATTGGATTTGTCCTCGGATGCCTTGACGGAAAGTTGAATGTCGGCAGCCAGGAGCCATTTCAGGAGTCCATAGACGGCCTTTGTCCGAAGAGGCTCAGAGTTGTATATGGGCGCGGAAGCGTGGAACAAGTTTGCAGTCTGAACAATATAATCGGCGGATGGCTCTGGGGCATTGGAGAGGTCGCTCAATTCATGTTTGAGTTTGGCGAGGGTTTCGTCATAGATTTCGACGGGTGGACCATGCAATTCGATAGGACGTCCATTATAGATAGGGTGCTTAACTTGTTCTTCTTTATAAGTTCCAACGTTGTTTGCGACGTTTGATGGGGCCGGGGCAGATTGCGCCGCAGAGATGCTTGCGAGGTGGGCTGAAAGGTAAAATGAACGACTGATGATGTATGATTGAGACCGAAACGCACTTTCTTGGAAAGAAGGTGGTAAAGTTGCAGGCTTCACCCCTCTACCACGCACCCTCGCAAATATATGAAGATGTTGAACGGGAGGTTGTTCCTGCCATAAATCCGATAAAACTCGACTGGATACATCTAAGCGAACACCTTGATGATCATCGAAATTGAATTCGGAGATATGGTTTTCGAGAGGTTCGAGGTCTATATCGACCTGTGATGCTAGTGAGTCAGACAGGCAAATGGACTGTGATGACCATATAAAAACTCTTGGCAGACCTTCCAAAGTGCCAGATCTAGGAGACGATACTGCAAAGCGGCGAGCTCTCCTCTTGATGGATGACTTTCTTCAACTCTTTGACGTTTGCGGCGCGGGAAACAGAGATGATGAGAGTATCTTCTTCGCCTTCGATTAGGCAATTGAGCTCATATCCGTTCCGGTGGTCATAGTGGAGGGAAGGTCAGGTCTACGGTCCAATGGGCCGTCGTGCCGTTCAACGGTGGCGCGTTAATGCACGTGCACGATCACGTGGGCGCAACTGGCCATATATTCTTGCTTTGCTGCTGCCATCCTCGCGCGTCTCCGTGCCCACATACTTGAAGCAGCAGGCATTAACCACCTCTCGCGTTCATTAACACCCAGCTCTACATATGCGTAAGTTACATCGTGGAGTTCGACGAGCTCTAGTAGATGTCAACCATGATGTCGACAACGCCACCCCTGTCGCATCTGGCATCCAGCCCCGTTGGTGAAGATGTTGAAGTTGCACGGTTGCTGCTCCAGTATAGGTCGGATATTCGTGCACGGAATGACAACAGTCAGACACCATTCATGAGAACGAGCGCAATATTCATCTCGACACACGATGCGGTTACTATCGCAGTACAGTGACGACCGACGGGCAGTGGGACAGGCATTTAACGAATACGTTATCAATGGAGTGCATGTAGTTCCGCACAGAAATGGAATAACAGTCTTACTGCATAGAATCGTGGATCTCACCCATCCGTTTGAATCCACCCCCAGAATATCCCTACATCCAAACGTTGGGTTTTGTCCGCTGAACTTGGCGCTCCGGAAGAGGGAGTCAGGGACGTCAACAATTGCCTGATGTCAAACCGGAGGTGGGAAACAACGCATTGCTACGACATCACGCCACCTCTTCAAATACCGGAAGATCGGCATTTGGTAAAGGGATCATTCTTGGAGCTTCGTGTTACCGTGCATGCCGCTGACTCGAGACGGTCTCGCTTTCCAAAACGGGCCAAGGCATCGCAGCGTTGTAGTACGGCCCGGCCACCGAGGCCCAGGCTATTCCCTTCCCATAGACATAGACGCCTACAGCACGTAGCGTGTTGTTCATATACAAAGCCGTTATGTATCATGTCCCTGGGCATCTCGTTTGTTTCTACTTACTTCCACTCTCAAGTATACCACCCCTCGCAATCCGCCTGTAAGTATCATTATTCCTAAGGCGTTCTGGGTGGGATGTAGGCATTCGAGTACTGCTACGAACCGTAGCTCTCAAGTTCTTTGATTTCCTCCTGTATTGACCGCCAAGCTCCTCTCAATCTTGTCCACGTCTTCCTCTGGAGGACATCTATGGCCTCGCAGCAACGACAACAATTTCCACACCGAACATGCCTCAGCGCTTAACGATTAACGCAATTTAGCTATCCCAGGCAATCACCT